>CAJHZI010000773.1:0-50000 GCA_905160935.1 Enchytraeus crypticus
ATATAATATAATATAATATAATATAATATAATATAATATAATATAATATAATATAATATAATATAATATAATATAATATAATATAATATAATATAATATAATGAAATAGTTAAATATATAACATGATAAGACTTTCATAAGTTCTAAACAGAATTGACAGAAAGCTCGTATTACTAAGCTCGCATTTCAAGCTGGAGGTCACAAGTTCTAAATTCAATACAACAATTTTAGCATGCTAACTGCAGAAGGGTTACTTCAGTGATTTGCATAAGCTGCTAATAAAGCAACATTTCAAACAGATATCCAAATAAGGGTCGTCACTTCGGATTAGAAGAAAAATGGTGAGAACTAAGAAAATTTTTGTATCGACTGCAGAATTAAGGTTTCAATGCCATTTTTATGAACTTCTGGGCCCCAAAAAATTTTCTTACATTTTGTATGAACTTTCCCCATTCTTACCTTAAAGGCCCTCCCAACAGTCCCAAGTTAAAAACATTATTGAAAGAGGCTATATATATAATATATGGTGTATCGAATCTTCGATAATCGATATGATGATTTTTTCTTCCAGAGGCGAATTAATTAAGCCGAGTTTTGAGCACTTAATTTGGTGATGTTATAATACAGGCCGAGGATATATCCGACAAAGAATTAAGCCCTTCATTAAATTTTCATATCTATAGACCTCCTCTTTTTCTATCGCAAAATTTGAGACAGATCGAATGGCAAGTTTACTGTACACTATTCTTTTCGTTACAGTCTAAAAACCTCATTTGCGTAGAGATATACATGTACAATTGATATTTATAGGCACCGGGGCGCACGGTATGCTTAATTTATAAGACGATATTGCATGTCGATGCAATAACTATAATACAAATGCCTTCAAAAATAATAGAGATTTAATATCAGTTTTCACAATCACATCCACGCATATTGTAGAGGACAATACTTGATAAGTAGTTTTTAAAAGCTAACGTTAACGTCAGTTTCCTCACTAGAAAGCGATGTTAGCGACGGGAGAGCCCAGGTTTGAACTAGAGATGGGAATTTTATGAATTTCCAGAGTTCGGGTTCGGTTCGTTGAAAATGAAAGTTCGGTTCGATTCGGGTTCGGTTAGCAGTTGACAATTTGAAAGTTCGGTTCGGTTCGTTGAAAATGAAAGTTCGGTTCGGGTTCGGTTCTAACAAGGGTTCGGGTTCGGTTCGGGTTCGGCTTGTTTTCCAACTCGCAAGAGTTCGATTCGAGTTCGAAATGGTTTGGTTTGGATAATGTTGCAACTGTTTAACTTTACTTATAATAATCATGGTTATGACAAACATATTTAAAATGGTTTATGGTAAATATGCTTAAAAATTCATTAAGTCATAATAGCTGCCACATTTTTTCACCTGGGTAAAAATATGACAATGAAAAAAGGAGAAAAGTGGTATTTATTCCTGTACATTTCTTAAAATATTGTAAGTTGACCAATAAATGTTCATAATATAGATATTTGGCTTTATTATTGTATCTGAAATATTCTCCTTGATTATAACGAGCAAATAGAATGCTTCATCAATTATTTATTTTTTTTGTCACTATAGGCCTATATATCAGATACGTTTATAATTAAGTGGAAATGTCTTAGCTAAAATTTGATCCAATATTTCAGAGACAAAGTGCAATTTAGTGACATCAAAATGTCAAATAAAGATGATTTGGTAAATACGTGTACTTCCATAGAAAAATGATCATAATATACACCGTTTGTTATCAACTGACCAGCAATAAGCTTCATAATTTACCTTAGGGTTTCAAATTTGAAACTCTCAGATCAATTATGAAGTTACGAAAATAGTTATGAAATTATTGCATTGCCATGGTGCAAAATTATTTACTCTAGATAGTCTTAACACACATAGAATGTCATATATAATTATTTGTAAATCTGGTTGAAAAATATTAAGGTAGCACACTAAAATTAGAAGAAATTCATAATTTGAATTTAACAAGAACAAATCCACCTAGATTGAGTCAAGCAATTTCAGATTTTTATGGAATACTCTCATCACTTTTGTCTCTTTGAAGTTAATCTTCATTCCATATTTCAATGCCGTATCATTCAGACTATCCATTATCTTCTGTAGGCCCGTCTCGCTTCCCGCTACCATTCCTTGGTACCGCTACCATTTTAAAATTAGTGTCGGAACCAGCCTGACCTGAATATATGCTGTTAGATACTGTAAGACATGTAAATGCAAAAACTATGATATATTGGTACTGTTCTTACTATCTTTATTTAATGTCAAGCTGGTGAAGAAGAAAGGAACTACAAGAGTTTGGTTCAGTTCGGTTTGGACAAGTCTGGGTTCGGTTCGAGTTCGGCCAGAGTCTGGGCTCGGGTTCAGTTCGCCCAGAGTCTGGGTTCGGTCAGAGTCTGGGTTGGAGTTCGGTTCGGTCAAAATTCTAGATTTTAGGGCTCGGTTCGATTCCCATCTCTAGTTTGAACCCCGCACATACTTATCCGCGGTCGAATATCTTACCGACATCGCCACTTGCTCCAGCCATAAAATTTCGTAAATTCTCAAATTTATTACTTTAAAACATATTTGTAATTTTTATTTATTTGCTTCTTTAAATAGGTCTATCTTTTTATTTGAGACATTCATATTAAGAATAATATAACACCAACAGATAACATTGTAATTACAGTTTATTCAACAAGCGTGCGAGTCAATAAAATGCTGAATACACAAGTCAGCCAAACGTTAGGCACTATTATCGTTAACAAAATTCTTTAAAACTTTAATTGATATTTATTAGTATCAAAGGGGTAATAACAACCATACATAGAAAAAGTCTGGAATATGATGCTAGGCAAAAAGTCTCATGCTTTATTACCATACTAAAAATAAATGCAAGGCAACTATTTCTCAAAGTCACGTTAAATTTAAATTAATAAAAAGAATCTGAGAGAGGGCAGAACAGTGAAAAGAAATGAGATGCCACGGTAGCATGCAATAGATTCTACGAATTAGTAGTCTAACGGTTTACATAAGGCGCACTGATACGACTTGTTTCTCTTGAAGGAATCAATAAGCAGTTGTCTTGGCTCACGGGCTATGCCAAAGGCACGATTCATTTTTGACTGTGGATCAGCAAGTGCAGGTTCAGATCACAGACTGGCCAAGCACGTGATATATTTCCCAATGATGATAGTAATATCAAATAAACACTAAGCTTTTATTTTATTTTAAAGAAGTTATTCATCAACATTCTATATATTACTAGGCGTATGAACATACTAACAAGAGACAAGGGAGATGTTAAATACAAGCGTCTAACTCTCACAAGAAACAGATGCAGCCTTGCTAGAAGTTGATCAGCCACACTATGAAAGAGGCAGAAAATGCTTTGACATATTATGCAATGACAAGAGAGTTAGAAAGAGCCGAAAGTTACAAAACATATATGGCATCTTCAGAAGGCGATCACGATATCTTATGCTGAAGGCACGGAAAAATCATCTAAGAGAAAATATATTGCCTCATTACAAAGAGACCGGTTACTTGACGAACAAATCTCACAGTGGTCTGCCATCTACTATAAAGAAGCATAGTAAAAATAACAGTAATAATAGTCATAGATTAAAAATCAATAATTTTGCGCTGAATTAAACACTCTTGAATGGTGCTATGGTAAACCTGATCGGGACTATAAGCATAGATATAAAATATTAGATCTAAAACAACGCTTCAATGAATTAAAGAAGTTCTTTTCATTTTACTCAATCGTGTAAAAACTTCTCAATATTTAAAACATAACCTTCATGAAGATTAAAAACATTTAGACATATTTATAACGTATCATAAGTGCAGTTTACAATTTTTTAATAAGTTTTCAACTACAAATTTATTTTTAGCTCTCTGAGCAGGTCATCATAACACCACCACCAACAAATTGATAGTATATATCTCGAGGAATGCAGCAAGCAAATTCGAGTTTCTCTATTTCATTTAATCATCTCACTTCTTAATGTTTATACTACAAAAACATTCACACATCAGGATGATACACGTTTTTCTCCACATCATTAACTAAGATCTTTAGCCATAGTGAATAAATGATTGAAGGAATTACTTCTCATACAAAGGCTGAAACAAAATCTCTCCCAGTTGCCAATGATTTTTGGTAACTAATGCTTCTTTGCTCTTCCACGAGACCTTATGTCCTTACCCTCCGTCTCTCCTGGGATTATCTGTTCATCCTTCTCCCTTCTAAGCTCCTGTTACTACCAACGTTTCTAATTCCCACTTGCTTGTGAGTACACAGTTGTGAACAATATGTCTATAGTCAACACACGTTTTTGTTAAATAATATATATTCTAAAAATGAAATAAAAACTAAAATCATGGCGCCTAACAAAATCTGTTATTACAAATAAAATCCACATTCATGTCTTTATTGCGAAAATAAAGTGTAATTTAATATCTCTAGCCGTGCATTTATCCATATTCGCGTTGTAGCTTTTTCAATTCCATCAGTGCATTATCGAGTCGCCACTTTTCTATCTCGCCCCTTCGTCAAACTTCTTTAACATCTCACTTGTGAAACACATCGTTTCTTAGCTTTGGAATGCTGTAGTTTGTCAAACAGTCTTACAAAATCAATCCATAAGCCTAAGAAAATCAATAAAATACATTTCATTTACTCTTTTCGTTTAACATTTCTCTTTCTGCTAAAGTTTAAATCTATTCCCTTTCTTTTGTACATTATATTTCTCATAGCTTCTTCAGAGCTTCTTTTATTTCTTTAGTTCAACTTCAGGGGAAAACCATCGGGAAAAACCATCAGGGAAACCGCATTTCCCGGAAATCGCGGAAATTCCCATCATGGGAAACCGGAGTTTTTGAGTTTATTAGAAACTGCAATAAATTAGTTCCAATTTCCTTCTTCAAATAATTATTCTGCAGTAAATAATTATTTTGCTTCTTCAGCAGTAATTAATGTCGCTAGTTATTAAATAGATATACAGTAATGTCCGAATATAATATTAACTAAGAATCGTGAGCAATTCGGTAAAATACTACAGTATATTCAATCACACAAGATACGTCATAAGGCCATAAACTAGTTTGATTTAGTATGAGCAGCTTTGTCACATTCGGGACTTTGCATGGGATTGGACTTCTAAACAGTCAATATTACGATTAGCATTGCTATCGTTTCACATACACACGAAACGAAAGTTTACGAAATTCACATTTTCAAAGCTGTTAGCTGTTGCCAAATGTTTATTTAATGTACATTTATCACCTTATACAGCAAGAAGTCGAGAGTCGATCTAAATATTTAAGGATTTTATGCATTACAAGCATTGTAAACTCTCTGACTGTGCCACTAATATATTGACACAGTCATCAAGTAGAGTTCATCGCATTGAAAGTCTAGAGACCCAGAAAAATAGAGACATATTTTAAAACAATCAATAGAAACACCCCATGAAGCAAAAGACATTATACGAAATGTGACGTTTAGTTCTGCTCTCAAATCATGACAATATCAGTACACAAAATAGAATTAAAAATAACTTAAATCGTCATAATCTCAGCAATTACACAAATCCGATAATCATTACGAGCCAATATATCTATCAATATTTAGTAAGCATTTTCACATCCAGAGTTGACGTCAGAGTTAAACACAGTACATAACTGGCACTGGCAGCTATTCAAATATAACACAAGTCATACGAACTGCATCTGATCAACCCACGGGTAGTCACAGTATACCGCTACATAAAACGTCTCCGACATCATCCTTAGATGAAAAAACTGACACTAAATCAATATTACTATTAAGTGTTCTATTAAATCCTTTGTTACTGTTACAGTTAATACACATACAAACGAATTAATGGAGCAGAGCATTAGCACACATCACATACGCATTATAAAACTAGTATCAAGGCTACTTCAATCCACTACTAATCACTGAGAATAAAATAGAGCGGGAAAGTTAACGAATACGCTGAATCCACACAACCAGTAACAAGCTAATCCTATACACAGCGGCTAGCAATCAACTATAAGCTACCTGTAGTCCAGGCATCCATGTTCCCTCAGCAGAATGGCAATGATTTAAATCCTGCACATTACCATGCTACACTTTAAATCAATTCAGCAAAAAATGACGTGCCAAGTTCCTTAGCCATGCTTCAATAAAAATATTTACAGGGATTAGCCTTCAAATGTATAATCTTACCTGATTTTTGTAAGATCATAACTCATATCATATGAGCAATCAAACAACTAGAAGAGTTTAAACAAAATACTAGTACAGATGTTATGCATTACTATAGTGCTATAATAAAATTTTAAACAGATTTTAAAGAAAATACCAATTTAAAATCAATGCTTTCCTGAAGTGCTAGGAATCATTTACAACGAAATGATGCAATAAAATAACGGGCAGAATTTCTATTTAAGTTGGAGCAAATCACCTCAATAACAATTTGTTTAGTAGGCTTACTAATTACAAAACTAAAATTATTGTTTCTACAAATAAAATAGTATTTAAAAAAAGTTAATTTAGCTATAGCCTAGAGAGGGAACATGGTTGTCCAGAAGCATAAAACTATTCAATATGGTAATATTATAATCAAAAAGTCGAAATATTAATTACAGGAAATACTTTTCCTGGCTATAAATTTTATTGCTTCTCCTTCTTCTTGGAGAAGGAAGGCAAACGTAGGCCCTTCTTCTTCTTCTTTTCCTTGGTCAAAGAACCATCTTGAACCGGAGAATTCTGCAAACAATGGACACACCAGATATATCACAACAGACTGAAAGTAAGCAAGATATACACACAGAAGAATATAATATTATATCAAAAATATATAGAATTATTACTTAAAAAACTCATACCAGTAGCTAAACACATATTTTCTAAGCACATACCAACTAAAACAAACGATACAACAAAATAGAATAGCGCATACAAATCTTTCTCTTTAAGTGCACTGCCTACTGGCAGTTCCATGGTATACAACGCCTCCACTCTTCTCTGTCTTCCGCCTTCCACTTCATTTCCACATATGAGTGGGTCTTTAAATCATCTAACATACCTAATCTCGGCCTGCCCCTGCCTCTTTTTCCTTCTATTCTACCTTCTATAACCTCTTTTAATAGACCTTCTCCCCTTAGAATGTGTCCTATCCAACTCTTCTTCCTATTTCATATTTTCTTAATACATGTATCAACTGTCTATCTGTGCCAACTCTCTCCAGAACTTCCTCATTTGTAACCTTTTGAGTCCAGCTAATCCTCTCCATTCTTCTCCAAATCCACATTTCCAACGCCTCCAGTTTCCTAATATCTTCCTTCCTTAAGGTCCATGTCTTACATCCATAC
This sequence comes from Enchytraeus crypticus, assembly GCA_905160935.1. Lineage (NCBI taxonomy): Eukaryota > Metazoa > Annelida > Clitellata > Enchytraeida > Enchytraeidae > Enchytraeus > Enchytraeus crypticus. The sequence goes on from CAJHZI010000773.1 coordinate 7,396, forward strand.
AATAGCGTGGTCCAAACCAAAGTTTTCACTATCCTTATCTTTGTGTCTTTCTTTAGACTTTTTGTTAATAGTTCTTTTCTATACAAATAACAATGGTTAATATAGTTGATGGCTAACAAAAGGCTAAGCCTTTTAGTTATGAAGTCATAATATCGATCCAAAGTCAAACTTAAAGTATATTCAATTTTTGGCTCGCTAAATTTAATAGCACACATTTGATCGTTAACGTACGTTTGGTTTGAAATCTCTAAAATGTTAACGAATAAGCCACTCTATAGTATTTAATGCATTAAACATATATAATAATTGCTTATTTACTATACTAGCCATCTGTACACATAGCACGGGCAAAGCTAACTATCTTATCTCTCTACTCTTACTATATCTACTCAATGTGATTAAGGCAATTAGCTTTATGCAGTTGTGAAAATAGTAAAGCTAATACATTTGACTGCAGGAAACAATAATTTGCCTATCATAAAAGTTGAAATGAAGCATTGTAAACAGCATGAAATAGATGCAAAGAAGGGATACAACGTTCCTGGCGAAAACCTGCATATGGATTGGAAGACAGACACGGTGCACCCTCTCTTGAGTGATGAAAACTTGAGTGTGACAGACTAACAAAGAAAAAAAGAAAAAGACAAAGAAAAAGACAAAGAGAGAGAAAAGTATGAGGGAGATAGAGAGAGAGGGAGAGAGAGAGAGAGAGAGAAGTGTGCACCAGGGCTTTATAAATAGGATTAAAATTATTATAAAAAACATTTATAGTCAGTAGAAGAGATGAACAGGTAGTATTTATGTAGAGAAACCTCTTTGCTGCTACGGTTATCCAATGTGGCAGAGTGTCCAGCGGGCACGTCCAGCAGAGCCGATCTATTGCTCACTGCAGCAACACAGCAGATATCTCAATACAATAGAGCTGTTGTTGTAGTAACACAGCAGATATCTCAATACAATAGAGCTGTTGTTGTAGTAACACAGCAGATATCTCAATACAATAGAGCTGTTGTTGTAGTAACACAGCAGATATCTCAATACAATAGAGCGTTGTTGTAGTAACACAGCAGATATCTCAATACAATAGAGCTGTTGTTGTAGTAACACAGCAGATATCTCAATACAATAGCGCTGAGACAACAGCGTGCTAGTTTAGGTATTCTGCTAATCAGTAGAGTCAACCGTTCAATTCAATCCAATGTCGGCCTTTGTAATGACAACGACAAGCACTTGAGGCAGGAAACAGCTAAAGTAGGCTTGAGCCCTGTCCGCAACCGTTACCACTGGCTACAGGGCGATGTCGGTAAGATATCCTATCGCTGATCATTATGTGCCGGGATCAAATCCTGAGCTCGCCCATCACTGACGTTAACATTGGCTTTACAGCTTTTTACAGCTTTACGCTTAGCTTTCTACATCAACAGCAGTAAAACAATCTAGAATAATCCAACTACAGAATCGAGCGTCGTAACAATTACAACAACAATTAGAGTGCTACGGTCGTCAATGACAATATCGAGAATTACAGTACAGAAGCCAAGTCTGCAAGTAAAAAAGCAAAGGAGACCGAACTATGTAAATTTAATATCCAGAAAACACCAGCCGAAAAATAAACAAATAAAAAGGAGGTTAAGTGACGATCACAACTCACGGACACTGGATGGAAAAGAGATATCAAAGGTACGTCCTTAACCGCCTATGGAACTGTTGATAAGAAAACGAAACCTAACGTTATTCAAAAGGACAAAGGGAGACATTCGAAACAGTATGCAACTTTGTAGTACCCACTTTGTAGTGTGGATAAAAGAGAATTCCAGATGAAGAGCAGCATACTTAAAACATAACATAAAAACATAACGGCAGAATGGGTCAGGAAGCCTGTTTAAGACAAATTTCCTCCTTCCTCTCCATGGTTATTAGTAATCGTTGCCTTTTGATGGCGCATCAATAGCAGCCGACGCGGATTTAAGAACAACCTTCTATTACCTTGGGATTAAAGAACGATTACCTTGCAACATGAAATTGCCTCTCGGAAGCAATTAAGATACGCATCTCAATAATCGAGTATTATGTTTATTGTTTACAATGCAAATACCTCACGGCGTCTTAGAAAATCTTCTACTTGACATCACTATTATTTCTCAGAAAAATTATTATATATGTAGGCCTATTGATAGTTTGAAATTGGGTATACTCTCAAAGTACATCCACAAATCACTCGTTGTTAATTCTATGAAAATATTTGTACATTCTCAGCAAATGTTAAGAGAATACAGAAAACAATTATTAATTTTGTTAGAACAGTAGATCTCAAAGATTCGAAAAGGTCAACGCTAAATGTCCACGTTGCCTTAGTTTAACACTACTTATAATGTAGTCACAGTCACACTGGTCATAGCATATCTCAACAACTTAGACGCTATCTACTAGCACATACATAACTGAAACGTTAATCGAGCCTGTAGAAGCATGCTGCATGCATACAGTATATTCAAAAAAGTAACTCATGCATAATTCTTATTAAAAAATAATACTCAATAAATCCATTCTGATATCATTACTTTTATCATGGACAGTACGTATAATTAGTGCCTAATGTTGTAAAACGAGAAAAGATTAAAATGGCAAAACTCTCACAGCCAGCTGACAGGCAATATCTATTTTCTATAAAAAATTTTGCCCAATTCCTGCCCAATGGATTTAAGAGATAATACTGTTGGGATTCAAATACTTTATTGCTGTTAATGAAATTTTTAAGTTAATAAGTTAATGAAATTTTTATCACACTAAACATGACTTTTCCTGTATTGTGTCCAGGAAACTGACGAATAGACCAACCGTTAACTGCATGTGTCACAAGCAGCGATTCAGCAAGAACTGAGAACTGAGGAAGGCAAAGAAAAAAAAAATTTCTCCAAGCTATTTCTCCATATGCCTTATCGGCATAGGATACAGATAAAGAATTTTCTTTTCTTGGAATTTGTACTTAGGGTTTGCTACATAACAGAACACGAGAGAGAGAGAGAGAGCAAGAGAGAGAGAGAGAGAGAGAGATTGGACTTGTATTTTCTGTACTTTTCTCCAACTCTTTAATGCCATTGGCATTAACGACTTTCTAAAAATATAATTACTACAAATGGCTATAACTATGAAATAATCTCAATGAGATACTCACTATCAGGGCGACGTTCATTGGGATATCTGGCAGACTGACTGCGCTTAGGAAAGTCCTTGTCTTTTGTAGCAACTAGATACAATTAGGTATCATGCACGTGTTAGTAAATACCGAATACAATGTAACGTACGATAGATTACTTTTTTAAAAATTCAGTGTCAAAAACAAAACAAAGCCATTATCATTGCAATAGTATAAATAATAGAATTTCCAATTTAAAATTTCAAGAATATTATAAAATTCTGATAAAAATTTACAATTCTGTAAAAATATATTAAATACCTAATAAAAAGTTCATATAATATAAAAATGATTATAGTAAAAATTATTTTATTTTACTCACATATAAACAGAGATTTGTAACATATACATGTACATTTGGGCTGGTAAACAAATTAAACATTCAAAATACAAATGGAAGCAGATTAATCCAGAATCTATCAACTCAGAGCACATGCTAGGGTATTTATTAAAATAGCGTCATGCTGTCAATATTAGTAAGTCAGTAATATATTATACAAAACCAGGTCTTGCAAAGTCAACCAAATATACACAAACATCTATGTAGATAATAGACTGCAGATAAATATTTTCCTGCTGTCAACTTATCAGACTGCAGCAGAAATTCCTTTATTTGAATTGGATAGCAGCAAGATTTCTTAAATGTGTTACTGTGTTGCTACTGAATACAGTAATACACTTGTGGTAAAAATAACACATATATATTTGTTTTCTCTAACATCCAGATTCGATCGTTAACCTGCAAATTTATCTATAATAATTATGAGTTTGTTAGTGGTTACCTCCTCACAATGAATTATATTTGAGAATGGGCTAATGAAATCTAGTATAGACAAACAAGTAGAGGAAAGCCTAAATTCAACAAACATAATAACAATCAAGGTTTAACGTCCGTTTCCTCATCCAGGGATGATGTCATGGACGTCCCCACAGCACATATCACTACAGATCAATTCATCCAAACCAATTTGCAAAAGAAGTGTGCTGAGGTGAAAACATTCCTCGTATATAGTGATATCCTCTGTAGTGATATGTGCTGTTGGGGACGTCCCTGACATCATCCCTGGATGAGGAAACGGACGTTAAACCTTTATTATTACTATTATTATTTTTTTAAATACCCCGGTGTAAAGAACCTGGGGTTTGATAAAAACGATTCATATAATCTTATTTATCAATTCTATTATAAGATAAAAGAGACTTTATTTAATTAAAAGTTATTAAAAAAGCGATTAAAATAATTCCTCTGCACTCTGGGAAGCCGCTTTAGCCAAAGTGCCACTGAAGCAGACTGCATTGAATCGCTGGAGAGCAATAGACAGTCGCTGCCACAGAAAAGATTTTTCGCGCGAATTTCTATTATTATTATTATTATTATTATTATTATATTAAAGTAAATAGTACACGCAATAACGCACCAGTGCTACGCATACTCATGTTAGTCATTAAGAGCAGAATCATGCAGAAAATATGCATGGCAGAGCTAAACATTTCTATTTTAACATACAATCAAAGCTAGGACAACTATATTACTAAAAACACACACATACACACTTACTACAATTGGATAGAGATAATAAAAATTTGAATTTACATCAGCAAGAGTTAAAGTTAATAATATATTCGTTTATTTTCGTTCAATCTGACAACCGCAGAAAGTTACAGCACAGAAATTCCAACAGACACAGCATAACAAATTACAGATATAGCATATACAGTTAATAGGCTAGATATATAAGAGAGATAAAGATAAAAATTGTTTTCGCTAACATTTACCACATGAATATTACAACCTTACATAAATCAATGGTTTATACTATTCATAATTATCATATAGGGCGTACTGTACTATGAGTAAAGAAGAATCTTTTAGTATTCATTAAATTAACTAGCATCATCTAGAATTAACTAGCATCATACGAATAATCAAGTTTTTATCACTCAGACTGCTTCGTTTTATGGGAAGGGAAAAGCATCTCTTAGCAGTATTTCTTCGGGGTAAGTTAATTAGTTGCAGCTAGTATAGTCTACAATGGAGTGACTTAGCACAATGCAAGTTACACTATACAGCTAAAGGTCGTTAGCAATTGAACTTTCGAATTGTGTTGATCTTCTGCAGAGGGACTAATGTATTGCCCAGCTTTGTTGTTTAGACACATCAAGCGAGATAAAATATTACGCCAGACACAAACCATTATTATCAGATTGATTTTGCGTGGACAGAGCAGGTCTGGGTTGTGGCTGAGCCGCTAGAACCGGCTTAGTTGAGCCAGCACTGAGAGGAGCTTCATCCACGTGCTGGAAAACAGGTGGCGATGCTACTCAATCAATCAATCATTCAGTCAATCAATCAATCAATCCATTAATCAATGGATCATTCAAATTGAGAAGTTAAACAATCAATTAATTATTCAATCGAGTAGTTAAACGATCACCGGTTGGCGGTGCTAATCAATCAATCAATCAATTAATCCATCAATCAATCAGTCAATAAATCAATCGAGTAGTTAAACAATCACCGGCTGTTCAGCGATGCAATCAATCAAACAGGCTCATGCATTGCCACACGCACCAGTACCTCACCAAGCACTAAGTCCTTGTAAGGGCTAAGTACTTGGACAGATCGAAGAAAATTAATCAATATTAAGATAAATGGAGAATGCTGCGTAAAAATGAGAGGCTCAAGGTTTATTCTTACACAGTCTGGTTTCACTCTCTTTAAAGATCACTCCATCAACTCAAGATTTATTCCAACAGCTACTAGCCTACACCTCTCAATTCAATCCTCACAGAATATACACATTACATCAAAAGAAGTTCATCTTTACGTTCTCTGGTTCCTGCTCAGTTGGGAGCAGGAACTGGAGAAAATACAAGATAAAGTCTGAGCAATTCTGCGGTCCATAGCACAAAACAACACGAAAGATCCACATTATGATATATATGCTGTTAGAAACTCGTGACTGGAGACCACGTTATCTATGAAATTTGAGATCATCAATGTGCAGAAACAAGTTTACCAACAAAGTACCTGAATGTGCAGTACCAATGATCGTACATATGTTACACACACTGATCTCAGCAGTACGTACCCTGGTGATCATTAGGGGTGGGGCTCATGCGAGCAGGCTTGGCTGGGGGGGTTGTGGCTCGAGCAGGGGGCGGGGTCACGGGTTGACGCCCTCTAACTTCTGATAGGAGAAATTCTGGTTCACTCTCTGCATATTTACCTAATCAATCAATCAAAGTCTCAATGAAATATGGTAGGTCAATTTTCTTCAAGATCATTAGCAATATCTATGTGCAATTAGCAATAGCTATGTGCAATTAGCAATATCTATGTGCAATTTGTAATATCTAAGTGCAATTAGCAATATCTATGTGCAATTATCATTTTATGGCGTTGCGATGACCTTCCCACAAAGCTAAACTAAATTTGTATTTATAGACTAGTCCTTCTCAGCTCACATCATTATCAATCAAAAAGTCAATCAATCAGCGAAGCAATTAGTAAATGTATTAATCAATACACGAATGAGTTAACAATTAAATTCAATCAATCGGCCATTCAACTCATTTGCACTGTCTAGAATGTGGTTGATTTTCAATTTTATTATCGAAAAGTGATTTTCAAAATGATGCAATTTGACGACAGCAGGAATAATAGCACAGCCATATCTTCCTATTCATATACGATAAATTTGTTTTCATTTTCACAAAAAAAGGAAAGGTAACCTTTATTAAATAACTTCTTGTTCATTCTTACAAAGGAACACAAAGGATGAGCTTAGAAAGAGAGATATTATAATTATAATAAAAGTTATCATAATTTGACTAAAGGCATAAACAAACCATAGGTTCCTTTCTTAGAGTTTGCAGCAACTTCACTTTTATACTTTTCCAGCTCTTCCTTTGTCACGTTCTCGAATGGGTTATTGAGCGTGTATTTCTTGTAGAAGAGTGCATTGCGCTGATGTTCTCGTTGTATGACACCGCGTGATGCCGCTGTCACACGTACATTATCCACCCCGTTGATAATCTGTCCCTCCTACAATCAATAAATTAGTCATTTAATCATTAAATCAATTTACATATCATTAACTCCATCAATTAAGTCATCATATGTAATTAATCAATAAATTAATAAATAATCAGATTTAGCAATTTATATTGAATGCAATGACTGGGATTAGCTTTAAAGTCGGTTTTATGACATTACATGAGGCATGATGCAGTTCTCGCATGAGGGCAAGAAACCAGTGGAGATTCGTTCTGACATACTCAAACCTATAGATGTCGTCTTTTTTTTCAGTCATTAGCAGAGCTATCATTAAAGCTAGCTTAATGTTTCAAAAACATCACCAAGTCATCATGGAAACCAGCTTAATTATACACTAAACATATTTTAATATATTAAAAATTCTTCAAAACAATGAATTATAACTGGAAGAAATATAATGTCTCTGGTTTTACTATGTAATCGAAATATAATATTTATCAGTCAGTTCCTTTCTCCTAAAAATTACTATATCATTAGGAAAATATTTAAAAAATAAATAAAGTATGCTGGTTAATAGTTCCTGTGTAATTATACAAAACGTCTATCAATGCTTAATATAGTAATTTAAATAAGTAACAGACAACGGCTGTCATTTTGAATTAAGGCAACGACAGGAACAGTTATGCAACCACACGGCAGCAAACTACGGGTTAATTTCAAGGCTCAAGCAAACCAGCGGTTAATACCAAGACTCAAGCAAACCAGCGGTTAAATCCAAGGCTCAAGCAAACCAGCAGTTAATTCCAAGTCTCAAGCAAACCAGGGTTTAATTCCAAGGCTCAAGCAAACCAGGGTTTAATTCCAAGGCTCAAGCAAACCAGGGTTTAATTCCAAGTCTCAAGCAAACCAGGGTTTAATTCCAAGGCTCAAGCAAACCAGGGTTTAATTCCAAGGCTCAAGCAAACCAGGGTTTAATTCCAAGGCTCAAGCAAACCAGAGATTAATTCCAAGGCTCAAGCAAACCAGGGTTTAATTCCAAGGCTCAGTGCAACTAGACAACAGTTGTTGTACAAAGACTCTCACAAACCTTGATGCGCTTGGCCTCCTCCCACGTGACTCCCTCGAGCACTGTGGACTGGGGTCCGGCAGTTATAGTGTCATCAAAATACTCTTTACGTATCTGCAGCCAATCAAACACGTCATTCATACAGTGTCGCTTAACTTTACTACATTCCACTTAAACTGTGCAAAAGAGGTGAGGTAGAAACAGCCATGCACGATGATAAGAAAGAACATTAAATGTTTTCAATTTACATAAAAAAGCGACAAATATATATAACACACAAAACTATTAATTATAATGTTTGCAGTGAATCAAGGCAGCATATAAAGCATTTGCTAGTTAAAAACTTGCACAGTTTTCGGTAGGATTATAATCACAGATGTCTAAGATCAAGTAAAGAGTATTTAAAAATACACAACATACAATGCTTGAATACAAGAAGATAACAAGGGTTAAATTTATATTTTTTATTGTTACTAGATAAACCATACCAAAACCCGGTTTAAAAAAAACTGGCAGCACAAAATGTTTTAAATTATGTAGAGAAGTAAAAAAATTTGTTTCTTTTGCAATTTAACATACACTAACAGGAATCTAACTGCGGATTATTTTGTAAATTAACCATAATTTTATGCATACCTGCAAAGATATAACATATTGATTACGGCTGGGGGAAGAACAGAGTCTACCCCAATAGACTTATTGCATTGTGCTATGTTTACTGTACACTGTGCATGACAAGCCTCCAAATGCTATTGGCGCGGTAGGATTTGTTCATTTGCCGGCTCAGAAATAAGATGTTATTATTGGTTACGTTTGAATTACTTTAATCTGATGGTGCCTACATCATGAATTCAGGTAAGAAGACGTGGGTGAAACTGTTTGACTGTACCATCAATATTGTCTCATCACACAGCATTAACTCCTCAACAAGAAGTGAGTAAACAATCCTCTCTTCTGTTGATTTACATCATTACAAAAACTTTAAAATTAAAGAACAATCAAACTATTGTTAATAAACTTATTATATTACTTGTGAACAGAGTATAGATCAGAGTACAGCAAACTTGTGCTATCAATAACGCCCGTCACTTCATTAACATTGGCTATGCGGCCATATATAATAAAATCAGCAATTACTAACCTCTTTAACTTTTTGTCTTAGCTCATTAGGGTTCGCTCCTTGAGGAGCAAACTTGTTAGGACTGATAGCTTTCATAGAGGCACTACGCTGCTTGGGTAGGCTGGTTGATCCATCGTCAGTGGACACCCACTGTGCCAATAATAAAACCATCTTAAACTTCTTTTAAACACAGCATCGATTTAGTAATCACTTACTCTTCATTTCTTCACATAATTTCTATGATATAAACAGTGCGATGATATACTGTCATAAAAAAGTGCGCTGATAGTGTGTCACAAAACAGTGTCACTGTATAGAGCCAAACAACATTGCGATGATACAGTGCCATAAATTTATAATTATAACTGACATTAATTGTCTAGCCATGTCTCATTTTGCAACCCAGCAACACAAAATCACAAACATTTTGGAGTAAGCAATATGAACTAGAATGAATCTTTCACAAAGATTATAATCAGTGCGAAAAAGTTCATTCATTAAAAGTAAAATTTAGACCTACATGGTGTTAAAACGAAGGCTAATACTTGTAAAACACAAACTGCTGATAATTTTAAAGTCATTTAATAGATGAACAGTGAACATAAGAACCAGGGACACTTGAATAGCGATAGATGATTTACCAGCAATCTATATATTTACATAGCTATGACAAAAGCATTAAAGAAATCAATGTATAACAATTGAATATAGCATCTTTACCCGGTAGATTTTCTTATGTTTTCCCTTGAGACTTCCCGTGTTAACAGAACCATCAACCACGTCCTCTTCTTTCTTCTCGTAGAAGTTTGGACTAACGACCACCTCTGGTCGTCTTCCGCGCATCAACATTAGGCTGAGCGGAGTCCTGTGATAACAAATCAATTGATCAACATTAGGCTGAGCGGAGTCCTGTGATAACAAATCAATTGATCAATATGAGGCTAAGCAGAGTCTTGTGATAACAAATCAATTGGTCAACATTAGGCTGAGTGGAGTCCTGTGATAACAAATCAATTGATCAACATTAGGCTGAGCGGAGTCCTATGATAACAAATCAATTGATCAACATTAGGCTGAGCGGAGTCCTGTGATAATAAATCAATTGATCAGGCGATTAATCTGCCAAATAACAAATGTAATTGTTAACCGATCAAATATTGATAATTTAGTTAGCCTGGCCATTAACAGATAAAGTACTTAGGGATTGTGTCAAATACGTCAATCAATGCACCACACCCCAAAAGTTAGTATGTCTCTGTAACGAGAATAAGTTATGTGGAAAGCTACGGAGTCTTCAAAAGATTAGCAGCTGCATTTAAGCAAGCCAGAAGGTGCTAGAATTTGAAATTGCACGTTAAAATTGTAGATTGAACCTAGAAATTTAACATTTAAGGCATATAAGCATTCGTACACAGCTATAATCATTAATAAGACGATCATGATATATATAATGTTGGCATGGCTCCTTAAATTGCTTGGTGTTGAAAACTTCTTTTTCAAACAAGAGAGAAAGAAAAGTACTGCGTTGTGCACGGGCACCAGTGTTGTTTTTCGGTCGCTGAAGAATAGACCACCCAATGACTGCAAGTGTCGCAAAAGGCGCCTAACGCTCTAAGATCCAAACCAACGTCAGAAAGAGCATTCTGTATGTGAGCGCCTACGCTCCAGAAATTGCTTCAAAATGTTCCAAAATGAATAGAAGGTTCTGATGTGTTGTGATATCAGAACTTTCCATTCGTTTAGAACATATGTTGCGATATGGTTTGGGACAGAAAAGAGTGGAGAAGGTTTATATGATGATGATGATGATAATTAGAAGATATGTTAAGATGAAAGTCACGCTAGCTTTTATGATCAGATTTAAGTTAATGTCCAGCTATATATCACATGTCGCATTCAAAATTATCTATAGAATGCGACATATCAATATAGCACTTAAATGAATGTCTTAATAGCGTAGGGGTGCGTAGGGGTAACGTCATGAACTTTTAAATGACAGATCCTGAGGTGAATTGAACCCTCGTGGGTTCGAATCTCAGTTGCGCTGATCTGAGAGTAAAATCTCGGACATTCACTGGACTGGTTAAACGGAAAATGATCTCAATTGCCTAACGGTTTAAACATGTGGTACTAAAAAGTGATAGATATCAACATAGTTGATCATTTCACTATAATGCATTTTTCTTTTTTATTTTTAACACATTCTATGAATATACAGATTAAACCAGCAAATATATTTAAAAAATTAGGATTCACATAATCACTAACAACAGATGGAGAAAGATCCGTAATAGAACAGTTTCTATGCAAGCTAAATTGGATTTATTAATAGGAACTGAATACCTACAAACACTTCACTTATTTAAAAAATAACAGCTGTCTGCTTATGTTTATTACTTTCTATATTGCCATTTGTGTGTGTGTACGTTTTCTGCGGTATGTCAGACTTCATGTAATAAACGAATATAATAATAATAACTTCAAAAACACGATTTTAAAATAGAGAAATGCGGTAATAGGGAATCAAGTAAATTATTTCTGATATTAAAATAATTAAATCCTACCCTGTACTGAAGTATCCATTTTATAGTAGTTAGGTCTAATAATGTATTACAAGTTATGAGAGTTACATCTACACGATGAAGTGCTTATAATTGAGCATAAGCTCAGCTAGAGCTACAACAACAACAACGGCACTCACGCTATTCCACTGGCCCTGTCCTCCAGCACTGAGGCTTTGCCGGGAGTCGAGTCAGCCGCACTGACTGAGCGAGGCATTGCCACTGCATCACGATAAGTGTAGCCAGTGCAGTAACCCTGCAACACCAGCAACATCTAGTAGGCTACCGTCATCCATGACAATATCGAGCAGTCTATTAGCATGAACACTACCGTAACATCGACGATATGATTGTCACAGTATGCATGTCACTACTAACTATTATCATTTAGCTAGAACAGCACACTACAATTAAGAAATTAGTGTCCTAACAGTACTTGATGAAGTAAAGTGAATTTCCGGACTTTGCAATATCAAGACTTAGAGATAATAATGAACAATCAACAGTGCTAAATCCAGTGAAAAATTAAAGTTAGACAACCAAAAATGAACTTTTGATTCTTGGTTTCACTGAAATTGTGAACAATTTTGGCTTGAACAACGGAACATTCAACAAAAGTAAGCTAATTCAGGTACAAGTACTCTAACCACTAAGCCAAAAGTGACTAGATAACATACCTCGTAGTCGAGCTTCCTCATGAGCCCCTCAAACTCCACATCCCCATAGTTCCACTTCCTAGAGGGGTCGACAATACTGGACAAGTCTCTCTCCAGGTCATAAGCCCTCTGCACTGTGTCCTTGCTGGGCAGGTGCAAGTTATCAACTCCCAACGAAATAACATTCACCTGAAACAGTCATATCAACATAATCAATGTGAATTATCATCATCCACGGTCATTCACATAATCACTAACATCTATCACTCAAATGATCTCCAACATCTATCACTCAAATGATCTCCAACATCTATCACTCAAATGATCTCTAACATCTATCACTCAAATGATCTCCAACATCTATCACTCAAATGATCTCTAACATCTATCACTCAAATGATCTCCAACATCTATCACTCATGATCTCCAACATCTATCACTCAAATGATCTCTAACATCTATCACTCAAATGATCACTCTCATCTATCACTCAAAATATTTGCATTTCATGCTCGAATCGTTACAAAGCAAATTACTAGCCCACTACAGTGTAGTACAAATAGAATTTATATAATATTCTTTAATAGTTGGGGAATATGGTCTAGGAGTTGGGGAATATGGTCTAGGAGTTGGGGAATATGGTCTAGGAAAAAGAAATTAGAGAGGACAGAAATTGGTTGACTTTTGCAATAGAATGAGATTAGTGGTGTCCAACACTTGGTTCAAACATGAGAAGAGAAGGCGTTACACATGGAAGAAATCAGGAAGCAACGGAAACGAGGGAAGGTACCAGATAGATTATATTCTGATAAAGCAACGGTACAAGAATAGTGTGAAGAATTCAAGGGCTTATCCAGGAGTCGATATTAATTCAGACCACAATCTAGTAAAGCCAAAAGAAGGGCTTCAGCTGAAGAAAATACTTTAGAAGAAAAGCAGTAAGAGATGGAAATTTGAACGGATTGAACGAGAAAAGAAGTCAGTATCAGGAAGCAGTGGAAAGAAAAGTTAAGGAAATGAAGGACTACGAAAGAACAGGGGTAAATGAAAGATGGTGTCAGCTAAAGGAAGCTATTAAAATAGGTGCAAAAGAAGTTTGTGGCTCTCTTACAACAAATACCGCTAAAAAACCTTTGATCACAAGCAAGATGCTAGACAAAATGGATGAAAGGAGAAAATGGAAAAGTATTAACACCAGTCATGGCCGAAGGAAATATAGAAGCTTAAACAGTGAACTTAGAAGAATTACAGAAAAAGCAAAAGATCTTTGGTGGAGTGAAAAGTGCGATGATTTAGCAGAATATGATAGAAGAGGGAGGGCGGATCTATTATATTAGGAAGTCAGGATATTAACAAGAACCGATAAGAAAAAGAAAGGAGATGCAAAGAACATTAGTATAATGGGTAAAGATGGGGAATTGAAGACAGAGCTGGAAGAAGTAAAAGAAATATGGAGAGAATATCTAGAGGAATTGTATGATAAGGCTGGAAAACCAGTTCAAGATGATTTTAAAATAGAGGATGAAAATATCATAGAAAATGATAAAAGAGGCCCCGATATAATGAATGAGGAAATTTATTCTGCAATTAACAGTATGAAGAAGGGGAAAGCAGTCGGAATAGATGAAATCCCAGCAGAATTCTTGAAAATGTTGGAAGGAGAAACACTCAATAAGTTAGTGGAGTTATGTATGGAAGTGTACAACACAGGTATTTGGCCAGACGACTTTACCAAGTCAGTGATGATCCCAATTCCCAAAAACGCCAATGCTGTGGAAAGTTCGGATTAAACAGTCAGTTTAATACCTCATGCATTACAGATTGCAAATAATCGCATTCAGTTGAAACCAGAAATGATACTAAGCCAGACACAATTTGGTTTTAGGAAAGGATGCGGCACAAGAGAAGTAATAAGGGTAATGCGGGTTCTTTGCAGAAGAAGCTTAGCATATGGAAATGACGTTTTTGTATGCTTTGCAGACTTCGAGAAGGCCTTTGATAGGATCGATTAGATAACGATGATGAATATCCTAAAAAAAATAGGAATTGACTGGAGAGATAGAAGACTAATTTTGAACTTGTACATGAATCAAAGAGCAGTAATCAAAATCCAACAAGAATACTCAGAAGAAGGTGAAATAGGACGTGGAGTGAAATAGGACGTGAAAAGGTTGTAGCATTTCGCCGCTGCTGTTTAACATTTACGCTGAGGCAATGATGGAAGAAGCCATGGAAGACTTGGAAGAAGGAATAAAAGTAGGAGGGAATTTGTTACAAGATGTACGATTTGCAGATGACCAAGGAATGGTAGTGGGCAACGAGATTGGATTGCAGAAGAATATGGATAGGCTGAATGATACGGCCCTAAGATATGGCATGAAGATTAATATAAAAATGACCAAGGTTATGAGAGTGTCCAATAATAACGGTGAAGTTAATATCATAATAAATGGTACGAAATTGGAACAGGTAAGGAGTTTCAAATATTTGGGTCATACTATAACCGATGACGGGAAATGTGAGACAGAAATATGCAGTAGGATTGCACAAGCAAAAGCGGCCTTTGGTAGTAGAAAAGAACTATTAACAAAAAGTCTAAAGAAAGACACAAAGATAAAGATAGTGAAAACGTTGGTTTGGACCACGCTATTGTATGGATGTGAAACATGGACCTTAAGGAAGGAAGATATTAGGAAACTGGAGGCATTGGAAATGTGGATTTGGAGAAGAATGGAGAGGATTAGCTGGACTCAAAAGGTTACAAATGAGGAAGTCCTCGAGAGAGTTGGCACAGATAGACAGTTGATAAATGTATTAAGAAATAGGAAGAAGAGATGGATAGGAAACATTCTAAGGGGAAGATCTATTAAAAGAGGTCATAGAAGGTAGAATGGAAGGAAAAAGAGGCAGGGGCAGGCCGAGATTAGGTATGTTAGATGATTTAAAGACCCACTCATATGTGGAAATGAAGAGGAAGGCGGAAGACAGAGAAGAGTGGAGGCGTTATATACCGTGGACCTGCCAGTAGGCAGTGCACTAAGAGAGAGAGATAATATTCTTAGTATAATGTATTACTATAATATTATAATTATCATAATATAATATACTATAATTATATAATATATTATAATATATAATATTATAATATTATTATATTATAATATATTATAATTATTATAATATTATAACTATCGTCCTCCCTTGAATCCCAGTTTAACCATGGGTCACGATACAAATGGACTGTCTCAAAACCTCACTGTCCTACACCACACCACCGGCCAATCCCCAATTTGAGACTTTCCCATTCATTTAAATTTTTGTAGCAATTTCTGGAGCCTAGGCGCTCACCAACCGAATGCCCTTTCTGGCGTTGGTATGGATCTTAGTGCTTTAGTCGCCTTCTACGACACATGCAGTCACTGGTTGATCAATTCTTTAAACAACCCTGACACAACACGGGGAATATAATATTCTCATTCTTATATAATTATATATATTTGTATTATATATTCAGTTCATGAGGGGTTCAAACTTCAAGAATACATTTCAAGATCAGTTATTTGCTACTGACTACAGAGTAATTTCAATCAATATATATCATCTATTATCATCCATCTAGCTACAAATAAGCATATAGTTACATAAATATTGATATAAATCTACAAACTAATTTGTTTACCTATCAAATGATCCAATCCTATCATATTTGCATATGTCAAAAGGGATGCATAAATTAAAACATATTTTGCATGTGTGAAAATGATCAATAAAATAATCAATTTAAAATATAAGAATCCTAGAGAATGTACCGGAATAATAGTATTTTTATGTCATAGCTAACTCAGAGCATATAGATCTTTTCTTTATCTAACAAGCATGAAAGAGTAAATATGATTAAACTTTTCAAAGAGTTGACTTGGTCACTATCACGTACAACAGTCTTTATGATATCAATATAGAAGCCCACATGTACAGATGTGGCTGTTGCTTTGCTTAGACGTACAGATCAGAGAATTCTGCCACTCATACCTGAGTATCACATGACGTCATGACGTTACTGGTAATCCTATAGGCTTCTTCTAGCGTCTCTCCCACCACAATCACGCCAAAGTTTCTTACAAACAAGATCTACAACAACAGAAAAGCACAGTGCCTGAGAGCAAATAGCCGAGTACAAAAAATTCATAAAGTTTCATAGGTAGCAAGGAAAAATAAATTATTTAAATGACTGATTTAGATATATCTGACATTTTTTGGTTTTATGATTGCACACACGATAATCGCATGTGTTGAGTGGTGCAATTAATCAATCAATCAATAAGAATTTAACGTCCGGTTCCTCGTCATAAGGCAATGTCAGGCACGTCTCTTGCAGACTCTACATAAACAGGCGCCAAAGCACCACACGATGACGACTGAGTACACAGAGACCACTAGAGAAAGCGAGATCAAAACAGTGCAAATCCAAGATTCAAGGCAACTGGATCAAAATTTAGACCTATGGCGGAAAGAGATGGGATTAAGAGATGAGATAGTGCAAATAACTCTTCAAAATCATCGGTCCCCCCCTCTCTTTCTCTCTAGCCAACCACCTCTCTGATGTATCAGAGAGGAGGGACCATACACACGTATATGAGGATGTTGTATCAGAGAGAAGGGTCATACACACGTATATGAGGATGTTGTATCAGAGAGAAGGGTCATACACACTTATATGAGGATGTTGTAACGGAGAGGAGGACCATACACACTTATATGAGATTGCTGTATCAGAGAGAAGGGTCATACACACGTATATGAGGATGTTGTATCAGAGAGGAGTCATACACACGTATATGAGGATGTTGTATCAGAGAGGTGGGATCATACACACGTATATGAGGATGTTGTATCAGAGAGAAGGGTCATAAACACGTATATGAGGATGCTGTATCAGAGAGGTGGCCCATACACAAGTATATGAGGATGTTATATCAGAGAGGTGGATCATACACGGATATGAGGATGTTGTATCAGAGAGAAGGGTCATACACACGTATATGAGGATGTTGTATCAGAGAGAAGGGTCATACACACGTATATGAGGATGCTGTATCAGAGAGGAGGTCCATACACACGTATATGAGGATGTTGTATCAGAGAGAAGGGCCATACACACGTATATGAGGATGTTGTATCAGAGAGAAGGGTCATACACACTTATATGAGGATGTTGTAACGGAGAGGAGGACCATACACACTTATATGAGATTGCTGTATCAGAGAGAAGGGTCATACACACGTATATGAGGATGTTGTATCAGAGAGGAGTCATACACACGTATATGAGGATGTTGTATCAGAGAGGTGGGATCATACACACGTATATGAGGATGTTGTATCAGAGAGAAGGGTCATAAACACGTATATGAGGATGCTGTATCAGAGAGGTGGTCCATACACAAGTATATGAGGATGTTATATCAGAGAGGTGGATCATACACGGATATGAGGATGTTGTATCAGAGAGAAGGGTCATACACACGTATATGAGGATGTTGTATCAGAGAGAAGGGTCATACACACTTATATGAGGATGTTGTATCAGAGAGGTGGTCCATACACACGTATATGAGGATGTTGTATCAGAGAGGAGAGTCATACACACGTATAAGAGGACAGAAGTACCTGAGACGAGGCGCCGAGAGCCTGTCTGATGTCCTCGGCCTCCTCTCTGTCCACTGAGCCGCTGTAGTCATGATAGCCGATGTCATCTCCCAGCACCATCGACTCGTAGCACAGCGGCAACAGTCCACACTTCATCACTGATACCTGCGTGACATTCACAAATAATCAGTAACAACTTAACATCTGATTCCTTGATATCGGACAATATCGGGTCTGTATCAAGCAGACTATTCACATATGTTACGCTTTACCCATACCTTAAGGTAGCCTACAGCGTGGGAAAAATATGGCTTCTAAGGTAGTTTCTACTTGCCTTGCTCAGTTTTGCTCAGTCACCTCTTATGGCACGACACGTGCACGTTCAATTGATATATATATATTTCACAATCTATTAATAAAAGAATCATTCAGTCAATACATCAATTAAGTCAATACAACATTAAACCAATAGAATGTATTTAAAAAGGAAGCTTCAGTTTTAATAACTCAAAGTAATCAGTCTATCTTTACTCTCCATATCAATCAATTTAAGTATCAATCTTAATTATTTGCATTGGTCATTAGGTCAAAAGTGTAGCACAATAGATGGGAGGCGTTAGTTCACTTAGTAAAATGCTCTAATTTCAATTCAACTCCAAATCTACTTTCTCTCATTAATTGAAGCTTTTTTTTAATGTGCCTTTATATCTACTGTTATGTAGTAGACACCGGAGGCTCTAGAGAAGAATTGGAATAGTACAAGACTAGGTTATCATGGGCCTCTACAAAAGGGAAAACCTTGTCACAACGCAGTATTGAACTCGCGACCTCTCGTTCAAGAAGCCTGAATTCTACCACTGCGCCACAAGGTATTCCTCAGTCATTAATCATCAATCATCATCATCATCATCATCATCATCTTCCCTTAAAGCCTAGTTTAACTAGAGTCGAGATACGAATAGACCTTCTCCAATCCTCTCTGTACCTCACCATATCATCAGTCAATTCCTCTATCATTTATAAACACAGAAAAATAAACATTATTATTATCATTTACTGATTGTGCTATTCTCCCGATTTGCTAATTAAAATGCTACAATAAGGCTTAACCATGATTGAAATTTATTTTCTCCTATGAAAATACACGGTTCTATATTATAAACATATACCTTAAGACAGAGAGAGAACTATGTTTAATGACATTATCATCAAAGCACGAAATACAAAATTGCACATACAAACGGGTCATAAAAGAGGATAAATAAATCCTATCCAGTTGACAACCCACAATCATAAGCAAACATACACAGACAATAACTCATAATTATACCTTAATAAATAAACAAAGACTGAAGTGTTACCATGACAGCAGAAGGCGTGGCGACATGCACGACACAGTTGATGTTTTGTCTAGCTGAGTAGACAGCGCTGTGCAGATCAACCTCATCTCTGCTCACCTCCAGCGATGTGCTGCCCTCGTCTATCACTTCACCCGACCCTGATGTATTCATCTGTATACAATCAATCAATCAGTCAATCAATCAGTCAATCAGTCAATCAATCAGTCAATCAATTCAGTCAATCAATATAATATAATAATGGCAGAAGTTACTGATATTATTTAATCAGTCAATCAAGGAATCAGTCAATCAGTCAATCAATCAGTCAATCAATCAGCCAATCAATCAGTTAATCAATAATTCAATCATAAATCATTATTTATCTAGTACACAGTTAGGTTCCATCTGTGTACCTTATGTCTACCAATATTTAGCTTAAAATACCTTTTTTCAGTGAACCACCTAATGGCAACTGTATGACATAAAACTTCTAAGCTTTTCTAAAAAAAAATTTATCTTCATACTTGCAAAACGACTACATTACTAAGTCATTTATGATTCGTAGATATTATCAGTCTTTGCTCTTTAAATCTTTTCACGGCCGATATGATGCATCCACCCGGATTAGAATCTATCAGTAAAGTAGTAAGTCAAATAGTAGATTAATAATACCTCTTTAATCCTTCATATAAGTGTTCTAAACAAATGAGTACCCTGTTTATTTATACCTATACAAAATTCTCCACAACTTACAAATAAAATTTTTAACACATCTCGAAGTATCTGGCAAGCATTTAAACCCTAAATGACCACAAAAGGGATACCTTGACGAGGCTGGAGGCAGTGACTTCACTGTACAGGAGTCCCTGTGGAGATATCAGAAGCTGATCCGGTCCATTCCTTGCCTACATACATTAGCAAGCGCATCAATGTTAAAAACAATAACGATGATTTTACATAATAGATAAGATTACTTTGTCCTAAACCAAATCGCTATTATTTAATTATTTTACGTTACAGAATCTGAGAGATGTAAAAGGATACTTAAATAATTAACTCATGAAAATAGTCTATAGAAGTTTGTTAATGTTGCCAATTTGCCATTGTCAAATGTCAATAGAATAAACTTTTTAGTGTATGTCGCACTAGTTCAATTATCGTTGATGTCAAAACGAGTGTGGCAAGGATTCTTTTCAAAGAAATTTGGATGACAGTTGGTTCAACCCTGCCCAAATATTCATGTTTGTGAAGTGAAATATTTTGACTGAGCACGTTCTGAGTTTTGTACGTTGAAACCTACAGGGTTTTTCATCCAAAGTTGTCAACACTTGGTCTTCATGAGTCAGTCCTGGTCTCGGTCGTACTCCGTTAGTACGTGGTTGGTCACCCTTCCATGTACTAACCAGACACAACGAAGCTAAAATTTGTTTATTGACGCGCATCATAACCAACTGTGCTAAATTCAGACCACAACTAGAATGAAGGAAATACTTAATATACTGATCAACAGAGTATTTAAATGCCCAGCAGTGATCAGAGAAAAGAGACAACGGCCACAGTATACCTCAGAATCTGCATCAAACAGCTGAACTGAATCAGTTACACAAGGCCATGTAATACTGCAAATATTAACAAGTGAGTTCTCTTAATTTAACTATCAGATATATTATTATCATAGTATAAGAAAATTTATAGGGGATTTAAATATTGAATTAATAAGTCGTTGAATTGAAAAGTAAAAATAACAAATCACCTGTATTCAAGAAAAATTGCTATTACTGGGACTTTTCAACAGACAAAATTCTGTATTTATAGTGCATAATGTTGCCATAACAAAACATGCAATGTAACGTAGAGACTTAGTAGTTCACGACAAATAAACTGAATAAAAAGGTCTAAAACGATTCTTTGATACATTTCTATTAAAATTCAGCAAATGAGACACTTAGTTAAACAAGGCCACTTATACCTATAGCTACTATACAAGGCCACAAACCTTTAGCTACTACATAGCAATAAGGTTCACATATATATTGCTAACAATTCTCAATTATTCTAACCGATACGTAGATATCATGGACAACAGATTGAGGCCCCTCTGATCTTGTGTAGATATCCAGCAGTCTATAGAAGGAGGCCAGCTTACAACGAATCACCTTTTCACCCTTGCGATAGTTCAGTGAATCGACTCCTCTTATATCTGACACTGGTATAACTGATCTCAGAACTGCCAACAATATGTACAACACATTCAATGAATCAATCAATTAATTTAATTTAATTAAACGTGGTACTGCTCAACGTATCTCTCTGTCTTAGTGCACTGCCTACTGGCAGGTCCATGGTATATAACGCGTCCACTTTTCTCTGTGTTCCGTTTTCCTCTTTATGTCTACATACGAGTGGAACTTCAAATCATTTGCAACCTTTCTTTTGATATACTATTCATTATTCTAGGGGGATTCTGCTTATAACAAGGTGGGCCCCTGTGCCTTCCTCAGCTTAGACTAACATTTACTGGCAGTATATCTTATAACATTTACACAGTAAAATTTTAAATATATGAAGAATTTTTAATGTTTGCTTACAAGTTTTCTCTATTCTCTAAACTAAACAATTGCAGAATTCTAAAGAAATATTGTTGATCTTCTTATTGCTTGATAAAATTAATAGTGGTATCACAGAGGCAACAGTGGCAAAAAATAACGTAAGCCCTTTTTCTAACCCCCTTTTCTACATAAAAGTCGATGCCAGAGAAACCCAGTCCTAAACATCTAATTTAACGGACACAACAAAGAAAATTTACAAATTTTTCATATTGTTGCAATGCTCTAAGTTATATATCATTTTATTACAGGCTCACACACTGCATAACTGTTTATCAGTAACTAGACAAACAGGTATGCAAAATTTTCACATTTTCCGTACATGCACCTAAATAAATGTAGAAAAATATAAGATATTTAGTCGTTCTCTGTCTGTAACTACATGTAATTATACGTACATTCCTACAAAACTTTAAAAAAGAAAACCAAAACTGACATCAGAGTAGGCAGTTCATTACCCTGTTGGTAGCGTGGTGTATCGGTTTTTGATTGGCTAGAGTCAGTGGAGAGGTTAGGCGGCAGAACACCTTTCTCTATCTGCTGCTGAACAATTCCCTCTACCTCTTCCCTGAATTCATCACTCCTCAAGAGATCATTCATCCTCTCCTCAGTTGTTCTCAGGTCATCGTGAAGTAGAGATCTATCTCCTTCACCCACACCTGTGTTAATCAGTCACTCATCCAATTAATCACTCAACAAATCAATCATCTAATCTGAAATTAGTAAATCAGTAAACAATTTAAGTAATTATTACCCCAATCGATCTACTAAACTAGCCATTTTCTAAAATAACCTGTTCAAACTCTGAACTTAGTTACAAGCAATCAGCTGTGTAGAGATTTATTTTCTTCCACGAACAATGCATTAAGGAATATATCAATCAATTACATAAAACATCCATTAGTCCATCCAGCCAAGACTAAATACATTTCTAAGCACTCTGCCCCCATTCAAGAATAATAATCCTAGAACTGTCACTTAAAGTCACATTTCTTGGAATGAATGAACTATCGCATGATCAAGACCAACATAAAAATTTCAATTGAGAATTTCCACTAAGAGAGAGAGAGAAAGAGAGATTTAGAAGGCAAGATTTTGCCTATAGAAAGTATCTTTCATTTATTTAATTTAAATACCCTTTGACTTCAAAAGAATAACAGATTCATGAAGAATAGTAAATACAAGCATACCGTGATACTGGCTGTCGTGCCCGTTAAGTGCCAGAACATCCGCCATGCT
This sequence comes from Enchytraeus crypticus, assembly GCA_905160935.1. Taxonomy (NCBI): domain Eukaryota; kingdom Metazoa; phylum Annelida; class Clitellata; order Enchytraeida; family Enchytraeidae; genus Enchytraeus; species Enchytraeus crypticus. Next base: position 30,826 of record CAJHZI010000773.1, read on the forward strand.
AATTTTATTGTTTCCTCATAAACAGCCTGCAACATATACATTACTTCTACAGACTGTCTCTCTACATGCACAGCAATGGTTATGTCAACATCAGTCATATATCTGCAAAGCGATGCCACTCGATTATACTACATGATAATCACAGCAACCATCGACTCTACATACGCTAACTAAGTACAGGGTATTCCGAATAAAAGACGAGAACAATTTGTCGCAATAGTTTACTAGTGCAGCACAGGAGATTTGTTTACATTTTATACTATTTTTAGCAATAATTTTTGCTTAGTTCGATGTCTTACGCACACTGCTGTGTATCACAATGCAATAGAAAGGGAAGCCACCGATTTCCACTGGATGAAAAAGCGTTGCAAGATAGCTCTTTCTCTCTGTGTGCGCTGCCAACTGGCAGGTCCGTGATATTTAACGCCTCCACTCTTCTTTCTCTGTCTTCTGTTTTCCTCTTCATGTCTACATACGAGTGTAACCTTAAGTCACCTAGCAATACTCATTCTTGTTGCCCTACCCCAATCTTGTTTACACTGTATAGTGGCTAGTTTATTATAAATACTTAATTCCTAGCATTTATACCACATAAATCAATGAAATTAAACTTTTGTCTAGAGAAATGATTAGATAATATTTTGATTATGATATTAGTTTGTGCCATAATAAGCTGAAAATTAGAATTGATATACTGCAAATTCAAAATAGTGCTGATTTATTATATCTTAAACCCCGTTATGGAACTCAAACTGTAAATCTCAACACCTTTAATCAGTCAGTATGATCCTTAATTGCTCATCGTAGTCAAATAAATTCCATTATAACATATTTAAGTCCTAACATATTAACTTAATATATTAATTACCTAAGTTTTACTACAAGAAAAATGTATCTATACTAATATTTAAATGTAACAGTACAGAGGCACTATCAAGACAGGCCATATAATGGCAGTCATTCTAATTCTTTTGAGTTTTCACTTGCCAATGTCTGACCATTTCCTAATTTGAATATATTCCATTGTATGGCTACCAAAGGTTTTACTGTACTTGGTAATCTTGGTAATTAGTAAATCTCAACACCTTTAATCAGTCAGTATGATCCTTAATTGCTCATCGTAGTCAAATAAATTCCATTATAACATATTTAAGTCCTAACATATTAACTTAATATATTAATTACCTAAGTTTTACTACAAGAAAAATGTATCTATACTAATATTTAAATGTAACAGTACAGAGGCACTATCAAGAGAGGCCATATAATGGCAGTCATTCTAATTCTTTTGAGTTTTCACTTGCCAATGTCTGACCATTTCCTAATTTGAATATATTCCATTGTATGGCTACCAAAGGTTTTACTGTACTTGGTAATGTAATATTACATTCTCTCTCTTAGTGCACTGCCTACTGGCAGGTCCATGGTATATAACGCCTCCACTCTTCTCCGCCTTCCGCCTTCCTCTTCATTTCCACATATGAGTGGGTCTTTAAAGCATCTAACATCCCTAATCTCGGCCTGCCTCTGCCTCTTTGTCCTTCCATTCTACCTTTTATGACCTCTTTTAGTAGACCTTCTCCCCTTAGAATGTGTCCTATCCATCTCTTCTTCCTATTTCTTAATACATTTATCAACTGTCTATCTGTGCCAACTCTCTCCAGAACTTCTTCATTTATAACATTTCGAGTCCAACTAATCCTCTCCATTCTCCTCCAAATCCACATTTCCAACGCCTCCAGTTTCCTAATATTTTCCTTCCTTAAGGTCCATGTCTCACATCCATACAATAGCGTGGTCCAAACCAAAGTTTTCACTATCATTATCTTTGTGTCTTTCTTTAGACTTTTTGTTAATAGTTCTTTTCTACTACCAAAGGCCACTTTTGCTTGTGCAATCCTACTGCATATTTCTGTCTCACATTTCCCATCATCGGTTATAGTATCACCCAAATATTTGAAACTCCTTACCTGTTCCAATTTCGTACCATTTATTGTGATACTAACTTCACCTTTATTATTGGACACTCTCATAACCTTGGTCTTTTTTATATTAATCTTCATGCCATATCTTAGGGCCGTATCATTCAGCCTATCCATATTCTTCTGCAATCCAATCTCGTTGCCCACTACCATTCCTTGGTCATCTGCAAATCGTACATCTTGTAACAAATTCCCTCCTACTTTTATTCCTTCTTCCAAGTCTTCCATGGCTTCCTCCATCATTGCCTCAGCGTAAATGTTAAACAGCAGCGGCGAAATGCTACATCTTTGTCCTACTCCACGTCCTATTTCACCTTCTTCTGAGTATTCTTGTTGGATTTTGATTACTGCTCTTTGATTCATGTACAAGTTCAAAATTAGTCTTCTATCTCTCCAGTCAATTCCTATTTTTTTTAGGATCTTCATCATCGTTATCCAATCGATCCTATCAAAGGCCTTCTCGAAGTCTGCAAAGCATACAAAAACGTCATTTCCATATGCTAAGCTTCTTTTGCAAAGAACCTGCATTACCCTTATTACTTCTCTTGTGCCGCATCCTTTCCTAAAACCAAATTGTGTCTGGCTCAGTATCATTTCTGGTTTCAACTGAATGCGATTATTTCCAATCCGTAATGCATGAGGTATTAAACTGACTGTTCTGTAATCCGAACATTCCACAGCATTGGTGTTTTTGGGAATTGGGATCATCACTGACTTTGTTCAAGAATTCTGCTGGGATTTCATCTATTCCGACTGCTTTCCCCTTCTTCATACTGTTAATTGCAGAATAAATTTCCTCATTCATTATATTGGGGCCTCTTTTATCATTTTCTATGATATTTTCATCCTCTATTTTAAAATCATCTTGAACTGGTTTTCCAGCCTTATCATACAATTCCTCTAGATATTCTCTCCATCTTTCTTTTACTTCTTCCAGCTCTGTCTTCAATTCCCCATCTTTACCCATTATACTAATGTTCTTTGCATCTCCTTTCTTTTTCTTATCGGTTCTTGTTAATATCCTGACTTCCTAATATAATAGATCCGACCTCCCTCTTCTATCATATTCTGCTAAATCATCGCACTTTTCACTCCACCAGTGATCTTTTGCCTTGTCTGTAAAATTCTTCTAAGTTCATTGCTTAAGCTTCAATATTTTCTTCTGACATGACTGGTGTCAATACTTTTCCATTTCCTCCTTTCATCCATTTTGTCTAGCATCTCGCTTGTGACCCAGGTTTTTTTAGCTATATTTGCTTTAAGGAAGCGATAGACTTCTTTTGCACCTATTTTAATAGCCTCCTTTAGCTGACACCATCTTTCATTTACCCCTGTTCTTTCGTAGTCCTTCATTTCCTTAACTTCTCTTTCCACTGCTTCCTGATACTGACTTCTTTTCTCGTTCAATCCGTTCAAATTTCCATCTCTTACTGCTTTTCTTCTTAAGTAGTTTCTTCAGCCGAAGCCCTACTTTTGCCATTACTAGATTGTGGTCTGAGTTAACATCGGCTCCTGGATAAGCCCTTGAATTCTTCACACTATTCCTGTACCGTTGCTTTATCATAATATAGTCTATCTGGTGTCTTCTCTTGTTTCCGGTGCATTACATTACCATATAGAAATTTATCAATTTTTTTGTATTTCAGACTTAAGTAGACTGCTATAGCTGCCAATGATGGAATTACCGCACAGAGCTCTGGCTCTTTTATGACAGACTCTTTCATATTGTTGCTTGTTTATCTAACTACATGCACGTTCTTATTGTTTGTATAATCTGTGCTGTGATGAACAAATAAATCATAAACATATGAAAGAATGAGAAAATTCTTATTTCAATGGCAATTCATTATTTTTAGGTGATTAAGTGCACATTACAGTTAAAAGTAATTAATATCTAAGAGAATTTTAAAATATAACTTAATACAACATAATGCAACATTAAATTAGATCATATGGTTCCTGTGCTCAGAATTCCTGTAAAACTAACACTAGTTAGATTAAACTTGAAAAGTGACCACGTGTTCGGAATTTTGTAAATGGCAGCAAATGTCTTCAAGCATTAGTGCAGAAATATTTTTAAAGCAGTAAATATGATAAAAGTTGACACTATTTCTAAGTATTAGTTAGTAACTTCTACAGCCCGAAGAGCACTCAAGTGACTCAACTATTTAAATAAAGCTCCTTGACTCTATGTATACTTACTATTAAATTAAAACTCAAATTTTTGGTTAAATCATAATTAGGGCTCTCAAGTATTTATTGGAGCACTGGCTATTCAATTCACAACCATTATCAATCACGCTTGTATAATGAAACGAAGCTAACAACGCATGCTTAACGACGTTTCATTCTTATAAGAACGAAGCTTCGAAAGAACGATGAGAGAATTTATTAATACATATCAATAATACAGTCCCCAAGTCCACATGCATATACAGAAGCTTCTAACATATTATATTATATAACCACTATGAGCTACGTACAGTATATATCATATCGTCGAGTATATCGGTGGTAATTGGAAAGCAGAGTACTACGATGAATCATTGGCAGTAGCTATACAGATAGTTACTGAGTCGTTGACAGAACGTTAATTTGTAACATAATACCAGCAAGTTATAAAAAATACTTGAGAGAATCAACCAAAAGTTTAGAAATTTATTATTATCAATTAGAAATGCTGGTTGGTATAATAACGTATCTTAAACAGCATTATAGCATGTAAAAAATAACCTAAATTCGGCTCTAAATAAAATTTATAACTGATAAATTTCAGTTTAAAGCAGTTAGCTATAGATTATCACGAGACAGGCAGATTATGAAATGTGTGGTTTGCCGGCAAAAGAAGTCACTCAACTTTTTCAACACATCTTTTATATAAAGACACTTCTATATATGTGGTTTCAAGGAATAAAGAACTTCAAATTTACTTTCTAGCTTACTCACATTTTAATTTTAAATTTCTGATTAAAAATTACTTCTTTGTATAGACCCCTCATACAATTTAACAAGCAAGTTTTCTCTTTACAAGAAAAAACTATAGCAGCTCTAGTAATATAATGTGGTTTCCCATAGCTTTATTTGAGATCTTCGTTATCAAATTCTTACATTACTACAACAATAACAATAATAATAATAATAAGAAGAAGAAGAATAAAAAGAAGAAGCAGAAGAAGAAGAATGAACCAGATTCACTGAGCGACTGTTTGCTATTGCTTAGAGGCGAAAACTATGGAGCCTAACATTTGCCTGTCTATAGAAAGCCCACGCCTTAGGACTATGTTTGCAAACCTAGCACAGATAGAGTATCCCACAATCATTACTTAAATGATATAATTTGGCGATCCCTTGCGCACGCGGTCATCCGTTCCCTAAAATAACCCATCAGTTTGTCCTGGTCAGAAGGAAGACAAGCGCTCTGACGATACGACTTCAATGCCATGGACCACTGATAAATGCGCCCCATGAGACGTCATGGTTGAGACCATGTCAAACTCTTAATGTATGTGACTTCAATCACTGCCGGAAGAGTTGACGAATTAGCCGCCTCTAAGAAAAGTTTTTAATATTGATCAAGAATGATTCCTAGAGTATAAGGTTGTTCAAGTGGACATTGAAACATGGATCGGCCCTAGGGATCCCGATGGAGCTGACTTTATTAATGGCATTGCTAAAAAATTCAATGCAGTCTGCTTGAACAGCAATACTTGTACACAATGGGATGACTACGATTACTCGGATGGTGGTTCAAGCAGGTATTGCTTTAAGCACTTTTATCAAACCCTGGAGACAATACTCCAGGGTTAACCATAAAGAACAAGTATTATCACTATTAGTAGTAATAAAGATACTAATAATAATAAAAATAATAATAAACCGGCGATAGGCGAGAGACCTCTTTTCTTTGGCAAAGGCTTTCCATGACTTTGCAAAGATTTAATGCAGTTTGCTTCAGCAATTCTTTTAAGCCGATTGATGACCTAGAGTTATCCGGGCGGCGATTCAGCACGTATTGCTTGAATCGTTTTTATCAAACCACCGGTTCTTTAAACCGGGGTAAAATTCATAGTAATAATAATAAGCGAAATAATAATAATAACAATACTGCAAATAATAATAATAATGATAAAATAATATTAACCGTCTACAGTCCAACGTTCCCATTTTGGGAACATGGAAGTTACTGCATATTACTCAACTATTCTAACGCATAAAATATTTAGTCATGATTGAAGGCTATTAAGATTGGATAAAACGTTCTAAAAATATATAACTTGTTAAGGGCTTGTTACAATTTTTAAGTTTACAGAAACAAAATCTGACGCATTTTTCAATTTCTTTATTTTTATTTTCTAAAAATTAATTTAATATTAAATATTTTTTGTAAAATTATAATTTTTGCATTATTTTATAGCTAAATATGTCCGTTTTGAAATACTGTATTAACAGGTATTGTATATAGTCTACTTTAAAAGATATTCTTCAAAACATGTTATGTTCCCAAAATGGGAACGTTGGACTCAGAAATAAGCAATTTACTGGTACATCTTTTACTACTTTTTGCAGCTAAGCTGATTGCTAAAGCATGTCTGTGACGGGTGAGTCTATGATTTGAACCCCGAAATTCCTGATCCGTAAACGGATAACATACCTATTTACCACTTTTTCCAGTCATGCAATTACGATTATTTTTTATTGTTGGTTTATTGCAATGGTTTATCAAAAACATTATTATTACTTATTATAGAGTGATTACGTATTATAGCTGTGCACAAGGACGGATTCTTCAGGGTTATAAACTGAGCAGACTTCTTTGATGGTTTGACGATTTTAATTGGTTGACTTCTTGAGGGGCTTGAATTTTTTGACAACTTGTTAACTTAATTAACAACAACTAACTGCCGTGGTTACTAAGCCGTGAATAAAGGAAAGATGAAAGAATCCGTCCGGTGGGATTCTCTAGTGACGAATCAAAAAGACCAATTAAGTTTACTGGGTTTCTCCAGTGAAGCCGTGAACCAGCTGTTTAGCTGAGATTCTTGTATAACAGAATTTTGTATAACTTGAAGGAATGTAGATATAACCCTTTAATCATGTAAAGCCACCTTTAATACGGGGGGGGGGAGGTTGCTTGATAACAGGGGGGGGTCTGCAGGGTATATAAGGATTGGATTGTTGGAGTTTTCCACCAGCCAGCTTGCCACACAATCCATTTCGACAATTTCTTCACAAGTCATCAACTTATATCTGATCTCAGTGGCAAAGGTTTTAGGGCATGTGGCACTGTGAATGATAACAGGTGCAACAAGTGGCCTTTGCTGACCATACCTCAAATGAAGAAGAGCAACCGAGGCCATTTTGACTACAGATCTGATGGACAGGTACTCTTCGTACGGTGGAACGACAATTCTGTAGTCACTATTTCCAGCAACCCTCTAGGCATTATACCAGTACATTCAGCGAAAAGGAGGGTAAAGGGTGTGAAGGAAACTAAAGTAACACTGCCTGATCTCATCAGAAAGTACAAAGAAGGAATGGGTGGGGTTAATGCGTTAGATAGGATGCTGGCTTCTTATCGGCCACGGCTCCGTTCTAAGAAGTGGTGGTGGAATCTGTTTAGCAACAGCCTAAACATGGCAGTAGTTGTGCTTTCAGGTTCTACCAATATCTGCATCCTGACAGCACACTTACTCACATCCAGCTTAGAAGAACAGTGACGATGGCACTGTTGATGTCACAGCAGGCACGCATACGACTTGGTGGCCCAACAGCTCCTGCACCCAACGACATCCGATATTATGGAGTGAACCACCATTTGGAAAGCGCCAGTCAGGGTAGATGCACTTTTTGTATGACCAATACTCACCTGCAATGTGTGAAATGCAAGAAGCACCTGCATAAACTCTGTTCTGGGCTGTACAACACCCGGCCATAATAACCTGCCATTTGCGTAGCAGTAGCACTGTTATTGGACATGTAGTACGTTACACAACTGTAAGGTATCATGACTACAGACTGTAATTAGAGAATAAATGATAGTGTTGATATTATTATTTTATTATTGGGATATTTTGTATAATGTTTATGTATTATGTAGCTAGAGAATAAGACATATTAGACTGGTATATATTGTACTAAATGTATTGATATAGGTAGGGAATACGACTCATTCGATCGGGATTTTTGAAAGGAATGTTTAGGTTTCATGTTTTCTATTACTTAACTCTTAAATTAGAGAAATTTGTACAAATATTTCAAGCTATATTAACATTGTATCACTGAAAGCGTCGTTGCCCATGCACAGTCCAACGTTCCCATTTTGGGAACATAAAAAATTTCACATAAATTGTAAAAAATTTGTCAAGATGTTTACAGATGCTGTTATGGGAGCCCAAATTGTATAACATATCCAAATATTAGCCATATATGTTAACTCTATGTCCCGACTGTAAACGGTTAATAATTAAAATATTTACTAACTACAACTACCTTACACTTGAACAATAATTTTAATTGGCATAGGTTACTCATAGCACTGTAGTGATACAACGCAGTTTGCTTCAGGAGGACATTCTCCAGTGGAAATCAGCAGAAAATTAAATTATAAACTTAAATCATAAAATATTATTAATAATTAGTAATACAATTAGTAACAGAAATAATTTAATGATTAAATAGGCAATATCTTCTTGTAGTAAATAACGTTAATGGACTAAAATAGATATAGGAATTCATTACAGTAAACAATCTAAGCAGCCTAATATAATAATAATGCCAACTGGACCTCTCAACACAGAGGCATCAGTGCTTGATACTCCTCTAGTACTAGATTATAATCTGCCCGCTAATAACTGATTTATACCTATAAATTAATAACTGACTTTATACCTATAAATTAATAACTGACTTTATACTGCTCACTAGTAAGCAGCAGTAGACGTTAGCAGTGCTGAATATATCGCCATTATTGTACAAGTAACCTACAAAAGACAAGGGCCAATCTCTAAACAAACCGCGTTGTGAATTACAAACCACAACTTGCATGCTGAATTATTTTTATTGCTTTTCTACAGTATTTCGCTAATTTTCAATCATTTGTTTGCTGTCAACGAGATAATAGTTTGCTGTCAACTAGATAGTTTATTAGAAAATAGTTTGTTAGTTTAATTTGTTAGTTTATTGGATAGTTAGTTTATTAGATAATAGTTTGATAGCTAGATATTAGATAGATTATTAGATAATTTGATATATTATTAGATAAGTTGATATATTATTAGATAATAGTTTTCAATTGTCCATAGTTTGCTCTCAAATAGATAGGGGGAATATTTACACTCTGACCTTGTGCTTGTATGTTTTTGTGTACTTCGAAATAAACATAGCTTATAAATGTCATAATATCTCATATACTAATACAAATTTTTAGTTTTTAAAAACTTCCATAATTTTTTATTCAAAATACATTTCGAATCTCAAAATCAGTATACTAATAATTGCGTCCCATATAGTATATACTGATTGACTTTTACAATGAAGAATTTAACAAATGTAAATTATGCAATTGCTTTTAAAAAAATATAGCAAACGCTTGACTAAAGTTCAAAGGGTAAAAGTTTTGAACTATGATATTATGCAATTAATACGTAATTAATAAAGAACCGGGAACGGAAACAGAGGGCCTTCAATGCTCCATGTGAAAGTAACTTCAACATTAATGTCGTTAACACAATCTTTTGGCATTAAGAAGCGAACATGTAAATAATAAATCTACATATACTTGTTTATATACCTCAAATAATAGTTCTAAAAATTTTACTTGACTTTTAAAATTAGCTCAACCGGAAATTGACCCTACCACCCCAAGAACTTTGCATATCTTAAATATTAATACTTAATGAATGAATCGTCATGAATAAATAAATCTTCCTTTGAAAATTTATTTGAAATTAAACCCAATAAAAATGTATTTAGAAGATTCCTTTAAATAAGACATAAGAGACACTTCCAGGGTGCTACAAAAACCCATAAAAAGAATTTTTAACGATTTTTAAAAAAAAATCAAGGACACACATAGAGACCAACCTATATGCAAACTAAGAGTAAAATTAGTATATTTATAATGCACAGATCTAAATTACCTGTGTTGCGTCTGTGTTGCCGAAGAATAGACCAATCGTGGACTGCACGACGAGTGCACGTGTTGTAAAAGGCGATAAAGCACTAAGATCCAAACCAACGTCAAGAAAGGGCATTCGGTTGGTGAGCACCTAGGCTCCAAAAATTGCTAAAAAAATTCTAAAACGAACGAAAAAGTTTAAGGATACGGTGTTAAATAAAGAGGAATAGAGAAGGTCTATTCATATCCGGACCCTAGCTAAACTGGGATTCAAGGAAAGATGATGACGCTGTTGATGATTAGGCATGGATCTAAGCAAAAAGCCATCTTAATGCTAAGAGAACATATAAAATTGTGTAGCCTAGTGACAAGAGGCCACAGTTGATCTAGCTGCTTCAACTCTACAAGTTAGGAATATGAGCGACCAATTGGCCTTAAAAACAAAAATACTGCAACAAGGCTATCTCACGGCTCGAATACCTGTATCAGTTGCCTCCTAAGAACATGTGCAGTTGTCAGTAGGTTCAATTCTCTATTAAATAGTTTCCAACTCACTCAGGAAGCAAGTACAACCGATCAAGAAATAGAGCAGCTCAAAAATATTTTAATCTCATCCCTTGTAAATATATCCTCCCATTATTATAAATACATGTAAAAATATTCACATTTCCTGTTCATAACTCACAACATATGACGAAAAAGAAACAAGGTCAAACGGAGTCGTAGGTCCTACATGTACTTGAATTTTGATTTAAATTCGACAAGATAGAATTTTATGACTGAGAGAATTTAGCCAATGACTGCCGTTCAATAAACACCAAAGTTGTTTGCATCATGAGGCTTAATTGCACGAGAGAGAGAGAGAGAGAGAGAGAGAGAGAGAGAGAGAGAGAGAGAGAGAGAGAGAGAGAGAGAGAGAGAGAGAGAGAGAGAGAGGAACCAAAAGAGCAGCTTTATAAATTGCAATAACAATTCAGTGGTTAGAGACACTCTACCCAGGGTATCATAATGTTCTCTTTTACAAGCATGCCACTTGCCTGGCCCCTTTGTCATTTCATCTTTCTTTGTATACTTCATTGTCATGGTCCTTTGTTACCGCTATTTGTTCCATAATTTGACAGCTTTGTGCGTCTTCAATTTAATTAGAAATTTGTAATGTAATTTTGACTGTGCATCTAAACTCACACTAGTTAACAGGCTAGTATTACAACATGATGTCAACCTAAGGCAGCGATTCCCAACATTTCCTTTGCTGTGGCATCCCAAAGAGTTACACAACAATATTTGGCACCCCTATATAGTACTATATATTAAATATCATCGCAAGTAGCACCAACGCTGATTAGGAAAAGCTCTTTTCATAGTCTCAACCGTGCTGAGTACTTATTAGTCTTAGTAGCTTAATCCTAATAATTTGTTACATTAGAACAATTTTGCTAAATTTTGTAAACTTGTAAAACTATAATATTACAAAAAAATTTATTACACAAGTTTCATACTTGTATCATTTCAAAACAGAGTTACAATCCTACAAAGCAGATATGATGATTACTGAGAAAAGTTGACCTTGCTATCTAAAGTTTGTCGATTAATAACTTTTTTATAACTTTTCAGTTTTTCAATTCATAGTAAAATCGAGGACAGGCACACACGTAAACCGTCCTCCAATGATAGAAAGCGCCCCGGCTACCTCATTTTAATAGCAATCATGCAGGAAACACTGATTCACACGAGTACGTAGCTGACAAGATAAGCAAACTATCCCCTGCCATCAAATGATGACAGTTCTGCATAGTCCCCTTTAACCAAAATCTAAAAGTCTGGATGAGTAATTGCATGAACTTCACTCTTACTATAGAATTTGTAGCAATGTCGCCAGTACTAGTAAAAGTCGATTTATGATGTATTGAAAATTATTTTCTTCTCTAAGACATTAATATGGATAGTAGAGAAAAATGGTTTTGCCATTCTGTTTCCTGCACCACTGCATCCCAGCCTAATCATTTTGGCACGTGCAGCGGCGCCCAAATTGAAACCGCGGACCCAAGGAATTCATTAACACTGTCAATGTTTTAAGTGTCAATCTGTTTTCCTAATTATCACCTAACTTATATGTTAATTAAATTAACATCGTTAGTTGTTCCTTATTTCTACTTCTTAACAGTACATAATAACTATTAAGTGTTCCTTGTATTTGTAAAATATGCATATTAAAGTTGACTTGAGGTCGAAAGTCTGACAGTCTTTGTAGCTAACAAGTTATTTAGTACTAAAACAAGAAGACATATTCTAAGTGACTTCAGATATGCATGAAAACAATTTCTTTGCAGACCAATGTAAGTGCCTTAATATACTAGGTCGAAATGTTTAAAATTTGAGGCATAAAGTATTAATCATATAGGCATAAAGTGTTATGATTATCGCTACATATATAAAGACTGGTATTCTAAATGCTGCTAAGCCAAATAAAAACAGGTGATTTTTTCTGATTTTAATATTAAAACAAGATTGCCAATCAGAAAATTGACAGATTTACATGTAGATCCAGTAATAACAATAAAGTTCCTCATTTATTACAATTAATTACTGGATATCAAAACAGATAAATTTAAAGATCTATTAAATGTTATTCAATTATTAAATGTTATTATTATTCCCCATGTTGTATCGGGGTAGTTTGAGGAATAGACCAACCGGTGACTGCACGTGTCACAGAAAGCAACTAAAGCACTTAAATCCAAAACAACGTCAGAAAGGGCATTCGGTTCATAAGTGCCTAGGCTCCAGATATTGCTACAAAATTTTCAAAAAGAAGGGAAAAAAAGGGGATTAACTTATATGGCGTGAGACAGAGAGGAGTGGGTCTATTCGTATCCCGACCCTAGTTAAACTGGGATTAAGGGAAGATGATGAAGATTAAATGCTATTAAACCTTACACTGAGCTGCCAAAATAGCCCAACTGAGATTTTATAAAGTCTGGGCAGTATTTAGATTTATTTTTAAGCAACCAAAAAAACTTTAACATTCATAGTCAACGACTATACTCTACCTAAATATTATGGATATATATATTATATACATAATATATATATGACATAATCAATCTACTCTGACCATTTTTGATCACCGGACTGGCTTTTGCTTAGGACCTTACTTCTCCTCAGCACATTTCTTTTGCAGACTGGTCTGGGTAAATTGATCTGTAGTGATGTGTGCTGTTGGGGACGTCCCTGACATCATCCCTGGATGAGGAAACGGACGTTAAACCTTTATTATTAGTATTATTATTATTATATATTGACTAAACATTATGAATCTTCTGAATAATGTAGACTTGTGAAAGAAAGAAATTTGTAGAAATCTAAAATATATTTTACATAGTAATAAAAATGATAAATAAACAGACAATTTAACTAAAGGTAAGACACAGATTAAGACATGTAGTCCCGACATTGACCAATCGATTAATAAACTGTACAATTTAACAAAACCTTGCAAGTTGTAAATTAACAAAATATCCCAAATTAACATATTCTAGTAATTATTGGTAGTATACATATATATTACTATATAAAGCAATGTACTGAATAATTTCATACTACACAGGCCTAGGATCACTTTAAATTATAATGAGTACATTCCTACTGGGTAACAACAGTACAGTTTAGTTTTTTCTAAATTTATGTCCAATGAACTGTACCCAGTGACACTAGAGTCATTAGAAAAAACCAGACCACAACACTGTCAAACAACTAGCTCTTTTTGGATGTGAAAATACTAGAATCTTTAACCAATAAAGTCAGGATGATGGAAGCCCTAGCCTTAGGCCTGAATTGTGTCCCAGACAACTGAAGGATTGACTAACCTTAAACAGCATGTGTCCTAAGACTTTTAAAGAGGCAACTGAGCAAGAACTGGGGAAGGCAATGGGAAACCACTGCAGAAGCATACTATTGGTTACACGTGGGGATAAGGTTTAGCCCTTTGTGAAGAGATTAACCCATTAATCGATTAAATGCTCTTCACTGAGTGTGAAAGCAGAATATGAATAGGAATATGTACCTTGGACTTGCAACTTGGCAGAACACTAGAGAGAGAGAGAGAGAGAGAGAGAGAGAGAGAGAGAGAGAGAGAGAGAGAGACAGAAAGAGACAGAGAGAGACTTAAGTCATAAATGCAAAAGGTCATTTTTATAATTTTCATCACCCTATGTTCATGAACTTTAAAAAATAGAAAATCAACATAAAAAATACAAAGTATATGAAAGCCAATGAAGGAATTGTGTGAGTTTTGTAATATAACATAGAATAGTATATATGGTTAGAATCAATTTAAGGTTATAACTTATAACCAGCTAACATTTATTTAACTCAACTAGTCTTGACTAAGTTTTTGTTGCTTGGGACACTTTAACAGCTATCAAAGCTGAAAGTGCCACCTCTTCCCAATCTTAGTAAAGTTAGTTTCAGTGAAGAATCTTGGTGTTGTCCAACCATACCTCTAGGAACACACAACTAAATTTCAAAGGCACAATACTTCCAAATCAGAAATTTTTTGTTTATGATGTTATCTGATGGGTGAGATTACAAGAATTTTGATGAGTCATATGCCACGGACCAGCCACAAGGCTTTAAAATAGAGGAGAGAATGAAAGATAATTTTAAAGGGAAATTAATATCATTCAATGGAAAATCAGTAGAACAAAACATGAATGCAGCAAAAATAAGATGTACTCACCTTTAAAACAATAAAAATTCCAATTTCAATTGATATAGAGGATACAGTCAATACTTAGTATCCAGAGTAGTTATGATGTTTCGTTAAGCTGACTGTAAAAGATTTAAAATTTATATCTATCACATATATTGTAAATGCACTGCATCTATAAACCTACAAATAGTAATACTTCTTGATACATTTTTATCATGCACGTAAAATTGTGCACTAAAGTTTTATATCTATTTATTATAACTATTGTATCATTCAAGTGTTTCCTCATATCTGAAGAGTGAAGACTTATCTAAATTCCTAGTATTTCAGTAGGCCTAACATGCCTATCGCTATTAATTATCCAAGTCACTTTTTAACTTTTAAAACTTTTAAAAATTTAATTTTTACTGTTATTTATTACAAGCCAGGTGTCATTTTAAACTTTTACTTCTTTAAGAGAACTAGTAATTAATTTAAATATGGATAAAATGGTTTAACAAGTTACCAACACTAAATTGCATCATAATTGGAGTTATAATTGATTGCTTTAGCCTTTATGTGATATAATCTGCATGCTTTCTATTGATTCTAGTATTAGTTTTATGTATGCAAAGGGTACTTGTAAGTGCCAAGAGCCTTAGGTCTACCCATGACTTTGCATTGTATGTCTTACTGTTATAATTTTATGATTTTATTGTGCAAGTTTAAAATTGAATAAATAAATTTTCTTAGTATCACTGTTATATTTTTAAATTTAAACCAGATATTATACTTAATGTAGCTATGTTAAGTTTGCTACTTTGCAATTACATTAGCCCTCGATAGTCAATCAGCCAATTGATCAACCAATCCATGAGGATTTATATCTGATTACTAACTCAAATTAAATGTCAGAGACGCCTTGAGCAAATTTTAGAAGTGCATGTATTTTCATATTGCTTGGTCCAAGCACTTGGCAAAGAGTGAAGAGAGCACATTTTAAAACAGTACACCTCTAAAATTCAACACTTGAAAATTATGAGAAGACATTTAATCTATTCAATAATTTATACATTATGCCGTTCCGATTCTTAAGAATCACTGCCCTTATATACTTAAAAGAAGAAAAGCTAATTTTATAAACTGCTGCAAAGATATCGCAAGGATTCCCTGCTTTTACAGATAGTGAATAACTTGGAACACATAGCGGAACAGATAGTGGAATACCAAGTTTCAGCATTACGTAGTTTCAGCAAAACAATCCTGTCTCCTTCTTGGTTTGCATGGCATCCAAGTTATAACATTGACAATTCGGCCCCGTCTAACAATTTCAAAAAGAAAGCCCTAGTTATTCAAATTAAAAGCATCGTTCAGAAAAATTTGAAAATACTCCTCACTTAAAGATCACACGGCGCAATTGTGACACTAAATTTAAATTTCGCAGTGCCTAAATAAACAATTTTATAGCATAATTTAAATTTATTAATGCCCTGCAATAAGGTCGGCAAATAGTAAAAATCAACAGGTAGAAGACCTGTACAACATTGACAGCAGCTCCATACAAGTTAGGCATAATATTCACGATAGTCCATCAAGCAAAGCATGATTAAATAGTTTTAAAGCTGGTTTAGCCTACATGAAGTCAGACATATGGGAAGTTTTGTAATTAATATAAAGTTAGGCGGACTCTACAAGTGTTATCTAACAAAATAAAAACATTATGGAGGAATTGGTGGCTTATGTTAACTTCAATTTTACACTACACGACGGCAAGAAGTTTTACCACAGAACTTGCCATTTTTATGTCTCAGACCAACGCTCAATTCAACCAAATGCAAACTACTCTCTGTAGGTATACAGCCATTATTGTGTTGTAAAAGAGAGAAAACTCTCTGCTGTTAAAATATTTTTCAGAAACTCTAAATAAGCCACATTTAACTATTCTATATTTGAGGCGCTTTTGACAAATACACGAAATTTAAGTATAAAATATAAGAAATTTCTTGACATAGTAAGTCGACCTTATTCAGAAAGTCGTATGCTTATCATATTGTACTTGAGAAAATTTGTTTTACTTAAAATATATAAAAATAAATAAGTGGCCACTGATTATAATTGTAGAAGGAAGCCGTAAATTGTCCTTCCAAGCAGCATCAGCCAGACATGCTAACATCCTGTAGAAAAATAAGGCACAACAACGACAACAACAACAACAGCTAAATTCAAGCCAAGCCGACGATCGAAAATATAAAAGGATCCAAAGAGATGCACATCCAATATTATAAGAACCAGTTCAGCTACATTAAATTTATTAAGTGACTAAGTATTTATAGTTAGTCACTTAATTATACGTTCACTTTGATTATAGTCATTTATGATTATAATTATTGTTAGTAAGTAACGAGTAGGCTAATATTGGAGGTTTCATAGCCCATACGCCTTATGGAGAGCGTCAGTTAGCGTGATCTAAATCCTTTATAATGCTTCTGCACGCATGTTATCTTCGTCGAATTCGTACATACCTTCTTTCGCATGAGACTGTTAACATCAGGGCACTTACGCAGTCCAAGTTGGACTATTGCAATTCCCTACTGTTATATCTTCCTGCTTTTGTAATTCCAATCACTCGCAAGATGGCTTGGTTAACATGTAACTTCTAATGCTGCCATCCAATCTTGTATGCGATGAGCTCTTTAATTGTTTATGAACTATCTATGAAATAAGTCCATCAACAATTGTGCAACGTTAAATATCTCGTTTGATAACAATGATACAATCTACGATCTTCTGATGTAAATGATGTAGTGTAAATAAAATAATCTACGGTGTTATTTGGTCTTCTTAGATAAATCGCCTACTCTTGTGCGACCTAGCGCACCTTCATGTTGTAAATTCTCTGCTCTCTCTTTCCAGCTTGCTGATCTTCAGATGGTAGGTTTAATTAATACTCTTCCGTCCATGAACTTTTTTATTAATGAATATTTAGGTAACTATATCTGCACTCTTTGCACAGAAATAATAATTTTTTTAACAAAAAGAAGACAAATTTTAATCAATTAATTAGCTTGTTTAATCGTAGCTATTATATAATGTGCTTTGGACATAACAAACTTTGTAGTCCACCTACCAAAAGGGTAGAGAGTCTAATCTGATAACTAAGCACAGTTTTCCCTTAGTTTGCTTTTAAATTATTTGCTTATTAAACAGCCTGTTAGTAAAACTGTTTATTAAACAACTTCTTAGTTAAATTACTTGTTTATTAAACAACTTATCAGTTAAATTATCTGCGCATAAGACACCTTGATAACTTAACTATACTTAACTGAATTTAAGCATATGACTCCTAATTAACCTTGTCAAGACTAAACTTCGTGCATTAGTATAAACAGATAGACAAATACAGTGACAGAATGAACTATTAGGCCTAAAAATTCATGACTGGGCCTATAAAGGCCTATTTATTTCAAAGCTTTCATGTAAACCATAAATCCATCGAGCACTATCATTATATAAAGACTCAATCATCATACAATACAAAAAAGTAAAAGACTTATAGCAAGACAATGACACTGTTCAAATACTTAACAAGCAAGACAATGCACAGTTTGGCGACAAAAGTGGACACTTTCTAGTATAAGAGTGTTGATACAAAATAAGAATGACAGCAAGTGGTGTTCATTGTGCTTACTAATATAAACAAATTTCGGTGTGTTTTATGAATATGATCCGAATACATCCTCTAGTCCATAGTATTATAATTCTTCTTAATATTGCAGTGACTAATAAGCAAATATATTCATGAGGCAAAATTAAACCCAATAAAAGCCAATCTGAATTATAAACGAATTTTAAAATATGAACAATGTTTCAGCAATAAGTCAATGTTTGCACTTCAACAATATTCATTATTACAAATTATTACATTACATTAATTACTGACTAACCTAACACAACCTAATTTACACAACCTGGGGAGCGCTGCAATATCAATAAAAATAAACACAGTTTTTAATTTAATTGTAGCATATGTGGTTATAAGACAGAGAATACGGGCCTATATGTCCATTTTCACGCCGTTCTTTGCATAATGTACAATGTTCATGTGATTTTTGTGAAAATAAAATGTATCGATCTATCTAGGACCAAAATCGTTAGAGTACTTGCCTGAGTTTAGCATCGTCACAGACAGGAACACCATCATTATGTTCATATCAAAAAGTAAGACGTGGCTACAAATGTTCAACTAGCAGCTGTGTATGTAGTATATAGGCGTACAATAATTTTAAGCATGGTCGTAAAATACATATTCCTAAAGAGCACTTGTCAATATGTCGGAAGAATAATTGATTGTAAGTAAAGAATATTTGAAAAACCAAAGCAATACAAA
>CAJHZI010000773.1:55000-142500 GCA_905160935.1 Enchytraeus crypticus
TCACCTAAAAGAACGCCTCATTGAAGAGTGGTCTTCATTTGATCAAAAAATTATCGATGGATCAATCAGACAGTGGCGCCAGCGTCTTCGGGCTTGCATATCAGTTGATGGTGGTCATTTTGAACAAAAGTTATAAGCCACACCCAAATCATAATCTAACCATAGGCTCAATCAAACAGCTCTTTTCAGAGCTACCACAAATAATCAATAATTCAAAGCATCTCGCATAACGTGAGATTGCATGCGCATGATGTAGCCTACGTCTGTGGCGTTCTATATTAGGATTTTTGTTTTGACCCCCACCCGCAGTCGAGTTTAGATAACTTTTTTATTTTTATATGTATCTGAAAGAAATTTTGCAATATTGCAGAGAATTGTTAGCTATCCACTCCCAGTAAATTTCACATGGATCGGTTGACTGATTGCGATTTTATTGCAAATATAAAAGGGGTGTCACTTATAAGACTCACAGTGTATATATCACTCAATGTTTATACACTATGATATATATATATATATATATATATATATATATATATATATATATATATATATATATATATAAGTAGCAAAGAATATGAGGGGCCAATCTACATACTAGTAACTAATAGAGTTACAGAGAGGCAGTTGAGGTATTTAAGAGATTTAGCATTAATTGAGCTAAAACTATTTCTTCTAGGAATAAAAGAAACCGAGTTGAAGTAAAAATTTAAGATTTAAATTTCCATATTAATAGTGAAGTCTCGACTGGATAGTGGATAGGTCATGAGTGAAGGCTGGACTGGATAGTGGATAGGTCATGAGTGAAGGCCAGACTGGATAGTGGATAGGTCATGAGTGAAGGCTGGACTGGATAGTGGATAGGTCATGAGTGAAGGATGGACTGGATAGTGGATAGGTCATGAGTGAAGGCTGGGCTGGATAGTGGATAGGTCATGAGTGAAGGATGGACTGGATAGTGGATAGGTCATGAGTGAAGGCTGGGCTGGATAGTGGATAGGTCACGGGTGAAGGATGGACTGGATAGTGGATAGGTCCCGGGTGAAGGCTGGACTGGATAGTGGATAGGTCATGGGTGAAGGCTGGGCTGGATAGTGGATAGGTCAGGGGTTTACTATTCACTCTAATGGCGTTGCAAAATACTGCATTTCCATTTCAAGCACTTCATGATACAACCATCGACTGATTGATGATACATTGCAAGCGTCATTAATGTTCATGTCTCACTAGCCAGATAAACAGGCCAACAGTGCTTAATATCATTTCAAAAGATATTAACGGACGTTAAACTAGACTCGAGTCCTTTACACCATCAGTGCATAATTCACAAGGCTTTTTACAACTTCCTAATCTAGGAATATGTCAGTTATAAACCAAGTTGGGTCATGATTCACTACCTTTTAAGTAAAAGTCAAAGTTGTTAAGAGTTTATCAAAGCATGCTTTTGAAACAGCACCAACCGTTTCATCTGAAGCGATGGATAAAATCTGAGAGGCACACATGATCCCAGTGAACACTCCAAACAGTAAACCCTCAATGAGCAAGAACATCATCAGAATGGTACTGATTGCTTGCGGCAGTGCGTTACAATCTGAAGACAATTTAGAGTCAGTATACAATAACAATGTAAACAGAAATTATTACTGTTAGTACTAAGATGTTATCAATAATATTATTTCTATAAAATGCTTATAAAAGCTAGTTAATTATATGAAAACTTTCAAACCAGGAATTACTAACAACATTAAATAATGTCTGCAAGTGTTATAAAAATATACAATGAAAATATGGAATATGGGGAGGGAATATGGCATAACGGTTAGAGTGTTAGCCAGAATTCAAATCCACTCTATATGAGCATACATTCAAAGCACTCAGCCGAAATGATTCACTTCACAAACAAGAACATTGTCGGCGGAATAGAACCTACCACTATGCCGAATTTTACAGTTAATTTAAAGAATCTCAGCCATACTTGCTTCAACAGCAACTCATAACACAGCCAATCAACTAATGTCTAAACACTAATGACTGAAAGAATGTGAGATACTCTAAGAAGAATTAAAATATAAAATCCTACATTTATTCATGCAACGGGCTTAAAATGAGCTTAGCAGAGGCAAAGCAACAAGTTGCCTAACACCCATCACAGTCGCTCGCCTTGGTACTCCTGTAGTGCAGAAAAAATCAAGTACTGACTGTATTGAACGACAGAACTAACCATTCCAATCATTGGCTGAGCAGGTAATGAAATGATAAGCACAAAGATACAATGCTTGCGCGGATGCAAGGCAGATGTACATCTACACAATAAAAGCATGCAGAAATTCTTTAAAAATGTGCTTAATTATCCATTTCCTGCAAATGATGAAACCTATTATTCGTAGGTGCTGAGTAGTAAATGCTATTAATGCATTGTTAAAATCATTGATTCTATCTGATTCTAGATTACTCAAATCTCTCCTCTCATCTCTATCACCATTTTCACGTATGGTTGTTACCATGTTGTTTTTAGTATTTTTCTTATTCTAATGTTTAGTAGTCCAACATGGTGAATGCTTGACCTATCGTCATTACGTTTGTTAAAAGTAGTTCTTCTAACATTATACAGAAATTAAATAATAGTAGTAGGATATAATACACCTACAATTGAAATCTATCTCAATTTATGTTGTAAGATTTAATATAACGACCACAGAAAGAATTTAAAAGGTATGACAACAAACAGCTTCAGATAAAATATCTGATCAAAGGCTCAGGTCAAAGTAAGTTGATTTAATATAACAGACTGATATTGTCATCCAGACTTTAGATGAGTAAGCTTACGGCTGAGCTGTTCCGTAGACTTCGCCAGATTTGACTACATTACAACCCTTGGTATTTACCCTGCTAAGCCCTTCAAGACATATTCGTAAGTTATCAGTTTGATTATTTAATAATTACTAATATAAAACAAGGATAACGCTTACAGTAAAGAGTACAAAGTACTTTTGATTATCTTCACCCACGCAGTTATTCACCCAAGGGCAGTGATGGTCCATCTTCCTTATGCATCGTTGACAAGTACTGAAATTCAACAAACAGTATTTTGGGAGGAAAGTTCTACACCGCTAAATGAAAAGATAATAATTTTTTTTCTGAGAAAATTTGTTAATATCCTGAGAAAAATACGTCAGAGTCAAAATAAAATTTTGATAGAATTTAATCAATGTTTATAATTAGCTGTATATAAGTAAAACAGAACACTATAGATTTACTATTTGCGATGTGCAGTAATAGAATGCTAATGCATTCCATTACTGCAGTACATTAGTACAAACAAATAGAAAAAATTGAATATAAATGAAAATAAAAATTAACATTCAAAACTGTAAACCAGTTCAAAGTTGTATTTATTGTTAACAATCTTGTGTAGCTCTATTTATAATATAATTGTCAATTTTTTGCTTGTGTTCAAACCATAGCTAAAACTGTCCAAAACATGCTTCGAATTTAGTGTAGCCCTATTAATAAAAACATGGTGAATTTTGCATGTGTTCTAAACCATGTGCAACACTGTTCAAAACCTGTTCTGAATTTAGTGTAGCCCTATAAATAAAAAATTGGCTAATTTTTGCATGTGTCCAAAACTACATGTCAAAACTGTCGAAAACCTGTTTTGAATCTAGTGTAGCCCTATTAATTAAAAATTGTTGATTTTTAGCATGTCCAATACTGTTCAAAACCTGCTATGGACAAGTTGGTTTAAAAGTTTAAACTCCCAGTTTAAACATATCGGCTTTGTCATCCTAAATTTGTCAACCCTGTTAATTTGAGATCAATAATAGCAAAAATTTGATTCTAAATGATTTCAGATATTAAATGACATATTGCTATGTCAATGTCTTTCATATATCTTCAAGTCATCACATTTCTAGTTGCTGATATACATCCTTCAAAAATCATGCCGCTCGTAATATAGGCCGCTCATAATACAGTTATTAAATTTCAGCTAATCCAGTGGTTTAACAATTAAGCAGCAGGATTGCGGTTCAATAAACAAATAATTCAGAACACAACCCATCACTGATATCTCGTTGTGCCAAGCAACTGACATAAAATGTTAATGTTAAAGCTTAGTTCTTTCGAAAGGGGATATAGCATAACGGTTTGAGTGCTCGCCTCGGACGCAAAGTGGCCAGGCTTCAAAGCCCAGGTAAGTCTGCAAATAAGGAATTTCCCTCTGGGTCATGGAAGGTTATTCATATATCGATGTTTGCTGCTAGTTGGCGCTATCAATGGCAAAGATACGATTAAGCACGGACTGAATCGATAATAACCTACCAGAACCACTTATTTAACTTATGCTACAGCGTGATATAAAGAAGTCAATTTCTATATTCAGCAATAGCATGTGCATTATCCTGTGACTAGAATATATTATCTGCAGTGATGGGCACTATTAGGTTAACACCATGTCATTACAACAACCAGAGCTGACAGCAGTAACAGCAGTGATGGGTTCATTCCAGCTTAATACTACGTCATCAGAGCAGCCCAAGACTACCTGCAGTGATGGGCTCTATTAGATTTAATACTACGTCATCAGAACAGCACAAGATTACCTGCAGTGATGGGCTCTTTCAGGTTTAATACTATTGCACTTGATGCACTTGTAAATGACCTGACCTTCTTGCAGACCCATTCTTGCTATATTTTCTGCTGTAGCATTTCCTCTCACTACAGCACCCTGATAACACAAATACACAACATCATAGCGCTTACATACATTAAAATATATATCTCTACAAAAAACAAGACAATGCCCACTAAAATAATCATTTATTCAGAAAAAATTAAGAATTCCTTCAAAATATTCATATTCCAACTCAGCATATTAACCAAATTCTGCGAAAAAAATAATGCCAGGGCATATAAAACGTCTGTTTTTTACAAAACAATATTTAAATCAGGAAAGGCGTTCGAGGTGAAATTTCAAGCAACAGCTCTCGCTTGTAATTAATAGTCCTTTAAATTAATGTTTAATGGAGAATATCATGCTAAGGCATCTCTATACTTTACAACAGTTACGGTAAAACAAGCAAGACGCAACAAAATGCACAATAAGAATCACTACAGTATCAAAAATCAAAAATTAGTGGTCAAATGAAACCCTTTCACATTAATGAGATATATAGTAATAGAGCAATCAGCCAAAACTTTCTCTGTCTCAGTGCACTGCCTCACAGGTACACATGTGCATATAACTCCTCCACATATTTCTAGCCTCCACTTTTCTCTTCATATCAACATAAGACTAAGCTACCAAATCATCCATAATCTCAAGTCTCGGCCTTCCTCTAACTTCATTCTGCATCTTTCTTCCTTCAGTTATCTTTTTTTTAGCAAATCATCCCCTCCACCCTCTCAGAACTTGACCCGTTCAACTATTCTATTTTTTACCTTCTTTATCCCTGAGCTGACTTTATAAAGTACTTTTACGTTTGTAGTATTGTCAGACCATCTGATCTTCCCCATGTTGGTATATATATATGTGTGTGTATATATATATATATATACACCCTGTATATATATATATATATATATATATATATATATATATATATATATATATATATACAGGGTGTATACATATATACACACACAGGGTGAGTAAAAAAAAGTTTATATATAACACCCTTTACTCACCCTGTTTATATATAAACAGGGTGAGTAAAAAAAAGTGATAACACCTGCAAAAAATTTGATATCTACGGCAATAGTTAATATTTTCAAATCAAACTATTACCAATTACTAAAGAACTAATGTTTGATGAGGTGGCCAATTTTCATCCATTTTGATATATAGATTGGCCAGTTATGCAAGTTTCAGCAGAGCACCCCTCATTTTTGAATGTACTGTAAATAAATATTTTATTTTATTTTAGCCCTGAAAAGGGTCTTTGCGGTGGTTCAGAGAGAACCAGTTGTATCTGCTAGCACTACCGACAATTCGATATGCTTTCCTCCAGCTGCTACGCAGGACTGCAGTAGCTTTCGGAACGCTAGGACAGCATTGTAGATTCCAGATAGGGGCAGTCTCTCGCAAATTGATTGTAGCACTTCCTGCAGTTCTGTCTTTTTCTTAGGCTTCGACTGGTGTTTCTGATAGAGATGCAGCTTGATTCAACACACATGGCAATCCACAGGATTTTGATTGGGAGAATTAAATCAGAGGCCATTCATTCTTCTTGATAAAATGCAGATTTCTCTCGCTGATCCATTTCTGTGCATGACGCGATGCATGAGCCGGAGCACCATCCTGCTGAAAGATGAAACCATTTGGTAGAAGAGCATTGCAATCATGAAACAGCTTGAGAAGTAAAGTATTGACGGAATACTGAGCGTTCAGCTTTTCCTTCTCTCGAATGAAGGGCAATTTGCCCTTACCGTTGTAGCAAACACCATTTTTAGGTAAAAAATGGGGGGCTGATCTGCTGAAACTTGTATAACTGGCCAAGCTATATAGATAAAAATGGATGAAAATTGGCCACCTCATTAAAAACTCTTCCTTTAGTAATTTGTAAAAGTTTCATTAAAAAATATTTACAATAGCCTGAGATATTACAACTTTTTGCAGATGTTATCACTTCTTTTTACGCACCCTGTATATAATATATATATATATATATATATATATATATATATATATATATATTTATTTATTTATTTATATTAGGGTGACAATAAAATACATAGGAAAATTTTTTTATTGGATTTTTATCACTCACACCCTCTTAGTTTCTTCATTTTGGTACACATGAGTAATTAAAAAAATTTGAATGGATTTGTTTGATATTTAGAGGTTGCACAAGACTGCTGAAGTTTTCATCTATTATCAAGCTAATGCCGCGTTTTACTTAGTATTCAAAGTTTATTTGTTATTTATTGAATAAATTAAAATTCAATCAAGATACATAGAGATTCAGTTTAACAAAAATAGCATCTATCTATTGAGTTAATTTCTTGTATTTTTGCTCATATTGTTTACTTAAGTAGTCTAAATCAAAGGTCAACTATACAAATTTTCAGTGTTTTTGAGATAGTTGCTACGAGATGGCTAGCTGCAAAGTTAAAACAAAGACAAAAGACAGAGGTATTCGGTTGGTGGGTAGTACAATGCTGGAGATTACAGGATCAAAGCTCCCTTAAAATAAACAGGTTTTACAACATTTCTTTCATCATCTTAGTAAGGATAAGAGAACAATTCAAGACAGTCCAACCAACGCCACGGGAGAAATTTGTGTCTTTTGGGAAAAAGGGAGAAAGCAAAGATACAAACGATACAGGAATGTCATATTGTATATAAAATACAACACATTCCATGTGGCAGGGATTCAAGAAAAGTGTTGAAAGAAGAACCAAAGTGCAGCAAGGTAAGGAAGACAGGTTTGCTCAAACCTTTGATGATCTCTTTGATGTAACACATGCAGATGCTTTGACTTTGATAAAGATTGAAGAAGACAGTTTCTGCTCGCTCAATGGGAGATGGGGAGAAGGGGCTGCTTGGGTTCAGTGGACACTAAAATGGCTAAACAAGAAGTCCGTCGTCTAGAAAGGGATGCCTTATTTCAAGTGAGACAGAGAAAAGAAGATAATCGTTCTAGGATTGAGTCACAACCTGTTCAACAGAGTAGTAGCAGCAGCAGCATCTAGGAAATGTATCAAGGTAGCAGCTCCGATGAAGTTGTGTTGGGCTTATGGATTTTGTTAGGCTTAGAGATTTGCAGACATCTGGACTTCCACCGATAGGCACGAGTTTGAAAGTGGAGTAGCCGATCGTCATATCGCTGCTGAGTTAGAATCGGACAAGGACGATCTTCTCGCATTAATATCGTGGCAGCTGTCTCAGTTGCAACCCCGTGATGACTATAGAGAGCTTCTTCAGCTGTCTCAACTCTTACTTGGAGCTGAAAGTTTGGGAGATGTCACAATTCATCAATCTGGTGCTGTACATCAGGCAAGGTGGATGGTCAAGCTGACATACTCTCTGAAGATTTTTCTCTTCTGATCTCAGATTAAGCTGACAGAGCGAGAACTCATAGGACTCCATCGATTGAACTTTTTTGTGATCAACATGTATTTTAAAGCGTAGTTTACCTGCCAATGTCCAACATCAGCTCCATGCAACGACCTATCTCTGCTCAGAGACATAGAGGCTTACCAGACCTTAGATGAATCTGTTGCATCGGCAGCAATGAAGAGTTTCTCCAACCATCTGTGGTATTTAAGTGAGACGTACTCGATTGGACTGGCTCTTTGGATGCAGATGTTACCGTTGATGAAAAAGCTGACATGATAAGAGCGCTTGAAAGCGAAGGTTCATGTGACTATCTACCACGCACAATTATTATTGACGATAAAACTACCAAGCAGAAACTATCTGATTTCGTAACGAGGAATACTCGGAAGCTGTTTATAGCTCTAGATATGGATCAGGATTTTCTAGAAGAAGATCCAAGTACATGGGACACTAATGACGTATACATTAAAGCTCGAAGAAAGGCAGATCAATTAAAAGTCGTGAATGACGCTGCTGAGCATGGCGTTGAGCTTTGTCAGTCGTTGAAAGGAGTGCTTACTAACCAAGAAGAACAGAAACAGTTCCTTTAACAGATTGCGGAGAATCATAGATTGCATTATCCTGACTCAAACAAGTCAACGGTCGTCAAGGAAACTTTTAATCATGGACAGTGTTTTTATTAAGTAGGTCATATTATACATGTATATAATATTCGAGTCTGTTGTGCAACCTCTAAATATTAATTTAATCGCATAAAAAATTGTTTATATAACTTTTGGATAGAAATGAACATATTTAGAGGGTATGCGCATTAAAAATAAAAACTTTCGTTTTTATTGTCAACCCTAATATATATATATATATATATATATATATATAAAAATATATATATATACACATAATATATATATATATATATATATATATATACACATACACATTTACTCACTGTATATATATATATATATATATATATATATATATATATATATATATATATTATCATTATGTATATATATTTATACATATTATATACATGTAGGCCTATACACGAATATATAATACACACACATGCATAGTAAATAATACACAGGTATACTGACTGAGCAACAATGCTCAGTCAGTTCAGCAGTCACTCATCCACATTTGTAGTCACAGCAGTGTGGCAGTAAGTGCACAGTAAACCAGTTGAAAACAGTCAGATAGTAGTCGGGTATGGTCAGATATGGTCGATGAAACAAGAATGTTGGGTTAAATTATTAAAAAGAATGAGTGTCCGGGTATGGTGTGCACAGAATAAATAAATAAATAACACACACTATATGATAAGATCAATTGCATTGATACCAGGCACTTTTAATATCAGTCCTATGAATGTTTGAGGATCAGCTCGGCCTTAATAACCGTAATAGCTAGTACTTTAACAGGAACTTTAATAGCGGCATTCCATTTACTTAGAAATTACAGCTTAGTATAGGATAGATTTTTAAAATATAGCGTTAGGTATTGTATAGTTAGTTAAAATTAAGTAACCATTCACTGCTAAATACTGTGTTTGCTTTAATAGATTTTTCAGATTTCACTTTTTTCATATCGTTTAAGGCGAATCGATTTGTAGTGACATGTGAGAATGGGATGTTCCTGACATCATCCTTGTATGAGGAAATGGACTAATCCTTTATTATTATTATTAATCATCTCTCACTGCATTAAACGCATGAGGCGGAACGACGGATCGACCTCATTGATTAAGCTTCACAGCTGAGTTCTCTCAATATCGTCAATGCCTTCAGAAATTAATGGACGTTAAATCGATATCAAATAGATATTCAACTGTGAGACATCTCAATTGATTTCCTCAAGATGTCTTTCCCTCGTGCATAAATAGCAAAATATATATCCTGGGTCTAAAAATTGATAGAATACTAGCGAGAGCAAAAGGGATAGTAAAATACTCACAGGATCAGACATCATTGCCTTTAGATGAGATGCAAAAGCCAGGAACATGAAGAACTCGAATAAGACTCCATTCACTAAGCTATGAGTTGGATTAGGAGAGGGTATGAGAATAACAAAGAGCACTACAAACTGAGCATAGCCAATCAGGGACCAGGTAATAGAGGCACAGCATAGTCCAAGACAATCCTTTACCAACCAAACACTGGAACAGTTGAGACATCTAGAACAGAAGATTCTCACAGGTGGCTTGAAATCATATACCAGTGTACCCGAGTCATAGTCAACTCCTGCCTTTACCCGACCTAATGGACGAATAATTACCCCAGTTTCCGATATCTCGTCTGCAGCCCTGAAATGATAAAAGAACAATACTCAAAGTTTCGCTTATGACATCGAAAATAAATATTCAATGTTTAAAATCATGATATATTTAATTAAACAATTATGCATTAAGTCATAAACTTTCACAATCATAATTAACCTAAATTGTACTGAATCTAACTGAACTGATGAAAATTTACAAGCAAAATATGAATTGTCAACTACGAAACGGTAGAGATTTAGAATTAGCAACGATTTGGAAATATAGCAAAATCTTATGAACACATACACAAAACTACATGCGTGGTAATTTTTATGATCAAAATGGGAACAAGGGTCCACAAAATCTAATATTCAGAACATCAGTCAATGAATGAATCAGGAATGAAGAAAGGTTGATAATATTATGAAATTCATGTTATTGATGCAATTAAGTTTAATAGTTAGAATCTCCGGTGAGGCGATCAAAGAATAAAATCCGGGAGAGCTACACGGAAGTATCAGAACAGATAATTGGACTTTTGTCCCAACTGTTAATAAATCTGAACAAAATAACTTTCTTACATTGCACCTAATTTATAAACAAGCTAATGACAGAAATCACACTAAAGTTAGAAATTGCACCGGAACGTTACAAATTTCGCATAAATTTGATCCAAAAAAATTTGAGTTCCTACATAAAAATTCTCTGTTTTGAGTTGAAAAGGCCTCTAGCAAAGTCTGCATTACATGTATAATTATCTATCAATATATATGCTACTTCAATATCTATGTGCGTGGATGTGTCAATTCACAATAGCGAATAATTGATTGTCTCAATAGCGCAATGGTTAGTGGTGTAGATAACGTCATGAAGTTTTAAATGACAGATCCTGAGGTTAATTGAACCCTCGTGGGTTCGAATCCCAGCCACGCTGATCTGAGAGTAAAATCTCGGGCATTCACTGGACTGGATACACGGAAAATGGACAAAATTTTCCTAACGGATTTAACATGTGGTATTAAAAGTGATAGATATCAACGTAGTTGATCATTTCACTATAATGTGGGTTAATTGTTTGTGTATTGTAAGTAAGTTTTTTGTTTTTTATTTACACGCAATATACCGCATGTGCTTTCCTTTCTTAGTTGCTGTTTTTGAAGTTTTCGTTATTTCCTCCTTTTCCTTTCCATGGTTATTGGTAATCGTTACCTTTTTGTTGGCGCTCCAATAGTAGCCGGCGCGGATTTAAGAATAACTTCCAACACCCTGCGGATTATTTACATTCAAAGCTATCGACATTGGGTCCTCCAAAGTGGTGGCCCAAAAATTACGTTGGACTTATTTGCTGGATTTGGAATTTGTACAGTTTTTTGGATCTTATTTTTGCTCGCCGGCCTGATTTTGTCTCAATAGCGCTAGGGACTTATTTTCTGGATTAGGAATTTGCACAGCTTTTTGGATCTAATTTTTGCTCGCGGGCTTGATTTTGTCTCAATAGCGCTCGATGTTGTCATTGATAACTGTAGCACTCTAATTGTTGTTATTATTTGCTAACCGTGCGCAACGTACGAAGCGTTACTGAGTGTACGAAACAAAGATCTTTAAAATAATTAGATATGGCATGACTGTTGTTTTAGCGGTACCTATTTTGTAACAAGAGCGACTTGATTTCCAACATGTTCCATTTAATCGTGAGGGTAAACAAAGCCCCTTTTCATAATGAAATTAATAGTAATTTCTGTAATTTCAGATTTATTTCATGATATTCCGCCTCTATACAGTTTTAAGACGATGTATTGCTGCGCGTTCGGGTATACAAATTCCAGAAATCCGGAAACTATAGAACGGGAAGTATCCTTTAAGAGATTTGAAATAGAATTTATTTGCATTTTGAATTAAAAAAATATACATAAAATTAATAGTAATTCGTTTCAAATAAGTTTTTGTCATGACGATATAGTGGATGGATGTGACGATAAATGTGCAAATAAAGTGTTTAATTATCGTCCAAAAGCTTTGCAAATGTTCAAAAACTTCATCACTTTATGCCTTTAAATAACGATCGCCTGATATTGTTTATCTCCGGCTAGTAAAATTAGTTGTTGGCATCACTGCAATTCTTGAACTCAATATTCACAATGGTTGAGATAGCCTTTGACCCTTCTACGGTTTTTCTTTATTCTATGGTACTAAATCCCCTCCCTTTAATATAGAATTTGCTTATCAATGTTCGCATTGTCTTCTTTAATTTTGGTACATTCCCATTACTTTGGACTGATTTTATGGATGTTAGGAATTTGCACCGGTTTTGGACCTTCGTTTTGCCCGCCGACTTGATTTTATCTCAATAGTGCTCGATGTTCACATTGATGACTGTAGTGCTCTAATTGTTGTTAAGTTATGTACGATGAGATATAAAATTACGACTGGGCTGCCAAGCCTGTTGATAATCTCCAGGACATCTTGAACCCTGTATCCAAAGATATGGAATAGATCCTTTATTCTATGCCTGTATCCAACTTCCCTGCCTGTATCAATCTGGATATAGAAAACTTTTTTAATATCTATGCTCGGTTACCTCGACTGGTTAACGGTGTTTTAGTTTCACTATCGTTTTAACGGCTATCGTTTTAATACAACTTCACATTTTCTATTTATTTTACATTATTATACTTAAAAGGTATTATTTTTCGCAATATACAATTGAGGTACGTGATCGTTAACATTATTTATTTAAAATCAGATTTTAGATTATATGTTTTGTATTGAAAGAAGTATTATTAGTAATTGTAGTGCATTAGATTTAATTTTGTAATTAATTAGAAAAAATACAGTTACCGAGACTTAACATAACATTAGAGAGTCAGGAAGCAATTACTTGCTTGTTTAAGACTCACTAAACACTTAACTAATGCCAATTGATATTAATAAAAACTCATAGTTCAAGATAAGACTTAAAACTGCATTTAATTATACAAGTACATTTACCAAAAGAGCAAGTAACCAACTAGGCCTATAACTATTTATATGAAACTTCCAAATTTGTATTTCTGTTTAGGCCTAATGTCACATATTTGTGCACCGTAAAATACTTAATTAGGCCTACTTTAATTAAAAAGTCAAAACATACAAACTTCATGTCAACATGTCAAATTTATACCCATATAATTATAACACTTAACATGTAGGTATAGCATCTAATTTACATGTCCTTAAATTTATCATGTTCGTTTTTAAAAGCATTCACTGATTCTGCTTCCACAACTTGGCTTGCCAAACTATTCCAAGCATTTTAACTCTCTGACTAAAGAAATATTTAGTTAAATCTAGTCTATCCTGGCCGCGCTGATCTGAGAGTAAAATCTCTGACATTCACTGGACTGGTTACATAGAAAATGGTCTAAATTGCCTAATGGTCTAAACATGTGTGATACAAGTGATAGATATCAACGTAGTTGATCAGTTCACTATAATGTGTGTTTACTTTTTTTGTACTTCTAAGTTTACTAAGTTTATAAATATGTCCCCTAGTGTTTCTGTTGTTTGATAAATTAAACCAAATACTATGAATAGCTTTTCTGAAGCCTTTGAGTATCTTAAAAACTTCTATTAAATCTCCTCTAGTTTTTCTCTCCCTTAAAGAAGTTAAACCTATATATTTTAATCTATTCTCATAACTAACTTTTGGACAGTCAAATACCAGCCTTGTTGAACAGATGAAGTTCTGAAATTTATTTAGAAGGACATATATTTTTTTTAGAAAAGACTGAGTTAATCCTGTTAAAACTAGAGGGGAGAGGGTTTTATTTTTTAATAAGAAACACATTAATGTAGTTCAGAGAGATGACTTATTGTGGCGGTGTGTGTGTATATCCGTAGTGGGCGCACACAGTCGTTGTCTAGGGGTATGATTTCAAGGTGACCAACGTGGAGTTACTCCGAAAATGCCTATAATGAACAATGCCAAACGACCGTACTGAAGAGTGATGTGAAATTGTATTACCACAAAAACATAGTATAACACAATGTAGGTAAGTAACAAAAACAAACAACGAATACTTAACTTAGGAAGGAAGCAGAAGAACGCTCCAACACAGCAAGCCAGAAACTACGCCGGTCAAGGAAAGTCAAGAGGCCGAGATCCGACAAGTCGCAGAGTCAAACCCGAGTTCCTCTATCAAACGGAGGATTACCTAACAGGCCGAATTCCCGCCTAAGAAAGAGAGCAGAGTGGTCACTGTCTAAATAAAGAAAGACAGAGGACAGCAACAACAAGTGGGAAGAGCTGGAATCTGTTACAATATGTAGTATCTAATTTCCTGAAAGCTTAGTTCATACTATTGAGAGTAATGGCGAAAGGTTTATTGTTATGTTATAGATCATATGATTGCACAATGATATGAGATTACTTAATTTATTTGATCAGGCCTGTAGTGATTTTAAAAATTACTAGGTGATTTTAACTTCAAGGATTACTATATAATAATGTAGGTTAATTAATGATCATCTAATGATATGAATCTCATGGTATGAATGGAATGCCGAAAAAACTCATGGGAATAACCCCCAGACAACCCCCCGTACCAGACAACCCCCTAGGACACAAGCCCCTTAGGACAAAGCTCACCCGGGAAAAAACCATCCCTAGGAGAAAACTCCCTGGACAAAACCCTGCATATGACCAAACCCTCCTGGACATAAATAACCCTAGGACAAACCCCCAGGACAAAACCCAGGCAAGTTAAGTTAATTAGTAGTGTAAATACTGCATTTTTTTGTTTAGTTTACAGATTTCTGGTAATCAACATTTAAGCAATGGAGAAGAAGCTTCCTCTTCAGCCCTATCAAGTGGAGATTTTAAATAAATTTTGCAATGATAGGCTTGCCAGTTGGAAGAACCGTTTGGGCTCTTGCAGAGTGTTAAAAAATCAAATCATCTTGACGGGCAGTAGTGAGGATGTTGCTGCAGTGGAACAGGAAGTTGTGAAAATATTAAACAATACTGGTACCAAGAATAACTATACCATTTCTACTCCAGGAGCTCTGAGCTGCATACAGAGCGATTCTATGAGACTTCTCAAGTCAGAAATGAAACTGGTTATCCAGGTGGATATGGAAAGAAGTTTATCCTACTCAAGTGTTTCCTCTATGAAACAAGCATTTCTAAACGTTTCGATGGTAGTCCATCAGGACAAAATATCTAAAGTTACTTCAGATGCCATTGTCTGTCCGGCTAAGAGTGATTTGAAGCTACAAGGAGAAGTTGGCAAATATATTCTTGAAGATGGTTAGAACTAAGACATACTATCTAATCCATAATTTTCATTCTCTTTCTAGAACATTGCCAAAAGGCAATTTCATTTTACACATTCTAACTAAAGATTATTCTAATAACTCAGTAAATGAGTCCTGTCAAACAAATTTATGCATAGGTCTAAGTGGTTTTTTAGGATAAGTTAAATTGTTGATATTGATTAAAATGAAACTATGAGTTGTGATGCTTTAATTTTCTGCTTATTTTAATTTTGCTCTCAACAGAGCTATCTTAATTATGAACTAATACTAGCTTTATTAAGAACTGTAAGTTAAATAATTGCCATGGTAGTCAGCTAGATAAGATACTCCATATCTTCACTGATGACCAATTTTTCTTGTGATATGCATTTTGTGTCTTTGCTGAAAATAAACATATTATCTATTCTATTCTATTCTTTTAATTCAAAACCAACATTTTCAAGTAGGACCATTTCTATTTTAGCTGACTTTTATATATATATATATATATATATATATATATATGTATATATATATATATATATATATATATATATATATATATATATATATATGTAGATAGATATTTATATACATGTATATATATATCAGGGTTGGCAAGTTTTTGCCACAAAGTGGAAAAAACCGGTTTTTTCCAGGAAAAAACCGTTCCGGCAAAAACAAAAACTGGCAAAAACCGTCTAAGTGGCAAAAACCCTCTTGGCAAAAGTGTTTCTTGTTAAAAACATAAAAACTAGTAACAACTACATTATATTGCAGTCCCATTAATTCATAGGCGTAACCACGACCGAAAATCTGGGGGGGACACAATCATTGGCGTATCCAAGGACGGGCGGGCATTTGCCCCCCCTTAGACCCGCTGATAAAATAATTAAAACTATATTTTGATTGTTTTATGGCAATTTCTATGTGTGAATATGTATGTAAAAGCAGTGGTTAAGGGGGGGAGGGAACTTAGTTTCACTAGCATACACAGTATAACTACTTAATAATAATAACTATTAATTCTTTCCAGACGTGGCTTCTTGGTCTTTAACAGAAATTTATCCATGATGCAATAATACAAAACTTGGTTTATTATCTATGAATTTATATTGTAACAAACTCCATAAGCTAAACTTTTATGCACATTTTTCAGAGCATCTACTGATGGTTGATAAGTTGACCTCTCAAGATACAAGAGGCCTATGCAGCCGCAAACTCTAGATAGGCCAATATAGTTTCATCCCAGCAGCTCGGCTAGTTGGCACTCTCCTATATTTCGTCACACTCAATTAACATCGGTCGCTCAGCCATACAGTCTCCTATATACTACTAAAGTATATGACAGAATATAGGAGTCTATGCATACACAGTACAATTACAGCTATGTCAATAATTAATAACATGGAAGCGTATCAGTTTACCACTTGTAGATCACGGCTCCATAAATACTAGTAATACTTACACATGCAGTTATTGAGCGACATTGAAAATATGCACAATTTCTTACATAAAGTATATATATTTGAGCCTACATTCTGGGGGGGGACATTTGCATGCATATCCCCTCAGTCTAAATTCTGGGGAGGGGACGTGTCCCCCCTGTCCCCCCCGGTGGTTACGCCAATGCATTAATTATTCACACACAGACTTATCAAGTTTCTGCCAGTACATGTTGAAAAACTAGTAGTGTAACACCCTATAACAAAAGCAAATCCTTGAGGCATAAAGTTATAAACTTTAAAAACTAGATTACAAAAGGTAGCACACAGTGGTCAGTGGTGACATTAAAAAATATTTAACTAGCTAAATTAAAGGTTAAAATTGGATGTAAAAATGTGGTCACAGATTATGCTAAGAATATGGTTAAAATGAAACGACTTTTAAAGGAGGAAGATCAGGGATTAATTGTGTATGCCTGTGCGGCACATACACTGAATTTGCTTGGACAGGCACTCACACCGGCTGCTATATTGAAGCAGATCATTAAATTGCAAAAATATTTCAAGAACCATCATGCCCTGGTTCATGACTGAAAGAGTATCCACTTTCGGTGAGGTGTCAGCTACCTGGTGACACCAGATGGAATAGTCAGCTGACATGTATTGATACATTTCTTCGCAATCGACTAGCTTATATCAGTATTGCAGAAGAGCATGAACAAGAAATTGAAGCAAGAATTTGTCACCTAGTCAATTATTTCAATCTTTACTGACAAACTAAGGACTTGATATCAAGGCTTCGACCAGTTGCTGTAGATCTGGATAGATTACAAAGCGACAAAGCGAGTTTAGCAGATACTTGTCATGAATGGTTTTCACTTTTGCATACAGAGAGTTTTCAACCACATCGAGCAATCATTCAACAGAGACTTATAAAAGTACATTAAAATAACTGATAGAAATCAAAGAACTGCAAATAAAAAAATCTGTTAAGAGCCTAAGCTGAACATTCTATAATTAATGTAATTAGCAGTAATTTGTGCTAACAAGCTAGTTAAGTTACCGTAACCTAGAATTTCAAATACTGTGAAGCAAGTTCTAAAGAATTACTTTTTTAAAATTAAATGTGAATGGCAAATTGATATTAAATAGTTTGTTAATACTTGTAACATCAAATTTAACTTATAAAGTTTATGTTCTAAACGATATAATACGTTTACAAGCATAAAATATTTCTATTCCAGTCTTGGTGTTTTAGACGGTTTTTGCCAGTTTTTGCCGGTTTTTGCCAGTTTTTGCCATGGCAAAAACCCAACCCTGATATATATATATATATATATCATATATATATATATATATATATATATATATATAAATTATAATAAAAATTATAAAATTAAAACAATTATAAAATTAAAAATTATATATAAAAATATAAAATTATTATATATATCATATCATATATATATATATATATATATATATATATATATATATATATATATATGTATGTATATATGTGTGTGTGTGGGTGTGTGTGTGGGTGTGTGGGTGGGTCGGTGGGTGGGTGGGTGGGTGTGTGTGTGTATGTGTGTGTATATAGACACAGTGGCCCAAATAAATGAGAGATATATGAACTTTAATATCACCCGAAACTGTATAACTTAATAATTGTTGTATTTACGTAAAGATATCCAAATATAATTTCTGTTTGTGTGGGAGAGTTGATTGCAGTCCTGTAAATTTCAAGATCATGGGCTAGCTCATTATTAATTTATGTTAATAACAATAAACGGTATTGGTTATAGAGAAACACAGTTTACTTACAGTGTATATAGATACCTCAGTAAGAATATTCCGTTGGCCCACAGGTTGATCCTATGATATAAATTCTAAGTACTATTTTTATTTTTTTTATTCCGTATAGTTACACACGTGACATACCTCATGTGCTACATAGTTTCCTTCTTTAGTTGCTGTTTTTGTAGTTTTCGTTATTTCCTCCTTATCCTCTCCGTGGTCAGTAGTAATCGTTGCCTTCTTATAGGTGCTCCAATAGCAGCCTGCTCGGATTTAAGAATAACCTCCAAAACCCTAAGGATTATTTACATCATTTACATCCAAAGCTAATTTTGCAAGCAACGACAACTTATATAGCAGTATCATGGTCGAAATCTGTCTTCACGACTCTTTTTAATTGAAGGTAGCTCGAATATTATCAAATGAAATAAAAATAGAATGAGAATTTAAAATTATAATGTGTTAAACCATTACTAAACCTATTTGTAGCCTTTTGCTTGAGAAACATTTATGCCTTCTGAAATAGCTTTCTATTTCCTTGTTCAATTCCTGCTTAGTGTTTTAAGTGCTTAGCCTGTTAAGGCTGGAGCACCTTACTGTTGGCCTGTAGTGACTTGGACACAATATTGAAAGCATACGTATACTGAAGTAAACTTTCTGATACTTACTTTTCTGAATTCATTTTCCTCCTATCTTTCTGGTCTCACTCGATCTGTTATTATAGACAGTGAACGCTCCTCTGAACTATCTCTTCTTCGTGGTTTGCTTCAAGGATCTGTACTTGGACCTTTACTTTTTTTCCTCTGCACTAGCACACTCAGTTATGTTTTAGACAATGCTTCAATAAAATTTCACTTCTATGCTAATGATGCTCAGCTGTACATCTCATTTTCTGACAGATCTCATTTTCTCAGATTCTGACTTGAAATTGCAACACCTTTCATCTGTTCTTGACAAAGTTTATTCATGGTTTTGCGGAAATCGTCTCTCTGTCAACCCTTCTAAAACCGATTATCTTTTAATATATACATCTTTATTTCACCAAAAATATGGTAACATAAGTACAATAAGTACGCAATATAAATCACAAAGTGACATCATGTTCAGCGAACATGAATAGAACAAAGAGATAAAGTATTCGAAACGAAAAGAACATGAAACATCACACACATGTTCTCGAAAAGCGTGCAATAAACAAATTAATTAATTAAATTAGGGAAAATTATAGTCTTTTATTTTTTCAGTTATCGTGCATTAGTTTTATGTTTTATTTAGTTTATTATTTTCAAAGTATACACGCAAATAATACTTTCAGTTTACTTTGGATAGATCCGTAACATTACTTCCAATACAGCAATTGTACTCAGACATTAGTTTGCTTAATTTTTCATGTCTATAATCAATAATTTCACAGTAATGGTTACCCGTTGAACTTAGCTTAGATAAGAACTTGAATCGTCTTATTGCAATTTTTAGTTCAGCAGGCAATTGACCCATGTAATATTGACTTTGAGCTATTATATTCTTATAGAACGTATGGAAAAGCTTAGAATAGATTTGTGTATATGCATTTTCAATGCTGCGGATTTGTGACCAAGACAGTTCAACTCCATCTAAGCCAAATAGTAATAGTTCCTCTAGTTCCTTGCTTAAAAATGTTCATTGGCTTCCTGTGGTTCAAAGAAGTAAGTATAAAATTGCTCTGTTAACTTTCTAAACACTTCTCGTTGGTAAACCTTCTTACCTTTCTGATCTCCTAATCCAATATCAGCCTTCAATATCAAGCTTCGTTCTTCCGATGCCAAGCTGCTCAAAATTCCTATTATTCTCACTTCGTTAGGTAGACGTTCATTTTCTTTCTCCGCTCCTACTATTTGGAACTCTCTCCCTCCTGATCTTCGCTCATGTTCTACTACTTCCACTTTCCGTCATAGATTGAAAACACATCTATTCCCGCCATAGATATTTTCATTTTGCCTGACTGTTTTTTGATCACCGGACGGGCACTGTTTAGGATCGTCTTCTTTCTCTTGTGTTTTTTTCAAATTGTTTGGCGTGAATCTATTTGTAGTGACATGTGATGGGGGACGTCCCTGACATCATCCTTGTATGAGGAAATGGACGTTAAACGTTTATTATTACTATTATTATTATCATTATTCTTAGTATACACGAGAACACGAAAGCGTTGATAAAAATAATACATGTTTCAACAAAATGAGCAGAACTTTTGAAGATACTGTTTATAGGGCCGCGTGTTGATTTGTAATTTCGCCGCGACCACATTGTATAGGTAATCTTGCTCACGATTTGAGTTACTAGATTGCATGAGATTACTGATTGAATACTTTTCATTTTCCATCTGTTATTAAAGAGCCCTCCTTTGACTGGCATGCTGATCCTATAACAAGGGCCTCTAACAACTGTAACTGGCAGATATGAGCAGACATGGCTTCTGATGTGGTTCTCAATGCCTTACAATTTTTTTCTATTCTCTTCATTTATTTCCTTATTCTCTTCTCGCAACACACTGAACACACCCTTGGTCTTTCTTGCAGGGGGTCTGAAATATTACAGTTAGGTCGACAGCGTATTGTCAGATGATGGATTGCATCTACTTGTATACATGATTACTCGCACAAACGTTACTTCGCATCTAACCTTATGCAACGCTAAGTACATATATCAACATCTCTCTTTCTTTTAGTGCACTGCCTACTGGCAGGTCCATGATATATAATTCCTCTACTCATGTCTATCTTCTGTTTTCCTCTTCATGTCTACATACGAGTAAATATTTAAATCATCTATAACATTCCTTTTGATATGCCATTATTCTGGAGTGGTTCTTCTTATGACGAGGTGAGCCCCTATGCCTTCCTCTGCTTCGACTAGCATATATTGAGCAGAGGCGTCATTACCTGAGAAAATAATCATGTTTACCCAAAAACATATATATATATATAATGTATATGTATATATATATTATATATACATACCCCGTGTTGTGCTCAGGTGTGGTTGGATCACTGCAGAATAGGGCAACCGCAAACAATCTGCCGCGTGTACGTAAGGGGCGACTAAAGGCAGGAGCTAAGGATGGCAAGAGGGGACCCACCTCACCATGAAATATTTTCCCCAGGATTAAATGGTAATTAATCCACTTAACTGAGGAAGGCAACGGGAAACCACCTCAGAAGCCACATTTTTCCCAAGCTATAGGCTACATAAGCTATGGATAAGGCATAGACTTTGTGAAGGGATTAACTTATTGATCTAAGGAGTGCTCTTATGGAGCGAGAAAGCAGACTTTGAGTATGAATATGTACCTTGAACATGCCACTTGGCAGTGCACTAAAGATATATATATATATATATATATATATATATATATATATATATATATATATATATATATATACCTGTATATATATAGAGAGATTATGCGTAGCAAAGGCTTTCAAATCTTAAATTTAAATTTTTCGATATTTACATTTTTACACAGGCGGATTGGAGATTAAAGATGAATGCGATTTACAGTTGACGAGTGCAGGGCCAGTGGCTGTTGGTAACGTGTATGTGTCTAAATCGGGCAATTTGCGCACATGTTCCCACATCATCCATGCCGTTGGTCCCACAGATTCGCACGACGATTCTACGATGTCCTTGCTTATCAAGAATTGCCTGAAACAGGTGCAGGAGTGGAAGCTTAGCAAGATAGCCTTTCCGCTCTCCTTTAACTACCCTGTGGACAAGTTGACGTCGATGTTGTGGAGCGCAGTGGAGGAGTTAAATAACACTGACGCGCTTACGACGCTGAAGGAAATTCGCATCGTGGACATGAGTGGATGTAGACTCTACAAATGCATTCACAAGCTTAACGAGCTTTCTGCGAACGCTTCTGGTCTTTCAACTGCTTTGTCGACAGGTATAAACTCAGTGAACTAGCTCATTCATAATGTAGATGAATTTGGCGTTAGTTTCACAGACACTTATGAGAGAAGGGAATGACGGCTACCTACTTCACAGCGTCTTGATACTGATCAGTTCTATCTAAGACTGACTAGGCCAGTTAATTATCGAGAAGACATTTTGGGAAATAAAAATAAAAATTGAAACAAATAGCAGCAAAACATTTATTTTAACAAGAATACCTTTAAATAACTCATTCACGACAATTCATTTTAAGATTTAAGTTTTTTCTGCCTCGTGGTGTGAAACCTGATAGAAATTATAATTCTACTCTCTCTTCCATATATCATTGACTCTAATCAGTATCTAAACACCACAATCAGACAATTTCTTGAAGCGTTAAACCGATTTGCTAAGTTTACTAGAATTTAACAAAATTGCTAGTAATTCTCTTTGCACCCACCATTACTGTACACACGGCCAATCTTCAGTCAAGCTTAGCTACACTCTAAAATCTATCCACTGACACTTCATCAACAATCTACTGAATCAAGGAATTCTTCAAATATATCATCCTTCAAGAAAACAAAATATTTTTCCATATCTTTATTAGTGCCAACATATCTCCTAGCTCTAGCTTTAAATTTTATCTCATATTTGCAGACTACTACTAAGTGAGAAATTATTCTGCGAAAAAGAATATACACATAGGTCCATAAACTTCCTTTACAATGCGCATCTACAACTACTCTTTGTAGAAATAAATGCTAGATAAATCTCTAAGGCTGAACGACTTTCATTTATTAATTTGTTTTATTACTATTGTCACAGTGGCTTTAGATGGAGCGAAGAGACCGTTTATTTACGATGAGGCTGAAGATTCATTGACCACTGAAGAAGGAATACGGATTGAACTGCACAACGGATGCATTGAAGATAAGCAACTGGAGGTATAATATTTTGCTTTCATTTTTTACTTTCTTTTCTCTTGTTCCGTATAACTCTGTCTATTTGTTTATCTTTATATGCAAATGTACATCTCTACTGGTGTTCTGATAAATGACAAGTTCGATGGGATGAAAAGCTTACTTTAGATTCTCTTTAAATATGTTTCAAGATTTATAAAATCATGTACTGTTTCTTATTTCGTTGTTAACCTTACCGTTTTCTTTGTAATCTTTCCAGTGATGTCAATCACTGACATCACTGTCTATTTCTTGCTTTTCTTGGTATATTTTTTCGTTAAGAGAACTCAATACGCTTGTATAAAGTTCCGTTGTGAGCTTAGAATTATTACAATTAACATTTTATACCTTTATATGCAATTTATGGTTTTTAATGAATTACAATATATAAAATAATATATAGAATATATAGACATAGTTTATTGTAAGAGAAGCCGCATAAAGAATGTTTGATAACTCTCTAGCATACAAGTTCTATGTGACCTATTTTGAATTGGCCTGAAGCAATAATAATTCGTGTTACAAATCTGTTCTTTAGGGGCGCTTTCTCTTTCTTTCTTTCTTTCTTTCTTTCTTTCTTTCTTTCTTTCTCTCTCTCTCTCTCTCTCTCTCTATTGTTTTGCCAAGTGTCTGGTCCAAGGTACATATTCTTACATTCTCTTTCACGACCCTTAAAGAGCGCTTCGTTGATTAAGGAGTTTTTTACTTCACTAAAGGCCATTCCGTACCCATACCCTTAATGTAGCTTGGGAACAATATAACTTTTGAGGTGGTTTCTCTTTTCGTTCCTCAGTTCTTGCTTCTTAGGACACGTGGTTTATTTATTCTTCAGGGGACCGGACACATCA
This sequence comes from Enchytraeus crypticus, assembly GCA_905160935.1. Lineage (NCBI taxonomy): Eukaryota > Metazoa > Annelida > Clitellata > Enchytraeida > Enchytraeidae > Enchytraeus > Enchytraeus crypticus. The sequence continues at coordinate 79,570 of CAJHZI010000773.1, forward strand.
CGGTGAATGACCATTTTATTCTGCTAATTATAAAAAGAAGACTGGGTTTTCATTCTGTTTGTTGTGATTTTGAGTTATGAGTCATCATTCCATCGGCTATCATAAGTTGTCATTCTGTCTATTATGATAAGCTGTTATTCTATTTAGAATTTATTTATAATTTATTAATATTGAATTGAATTGAATTCTGTCAGCTATGATATGCTATTCTGTCAGGTATGACATGCTGTTCTGTCAACTTTGAGAAGCTATTCTGTCAGCTATGATAAGCTATTCTATTAGCTATGATAAGCCATTCTGTCATTTATGAAAAGCTGTTCTGTCAGTTATGATAAGCTATTCTATCAGTTATGATATGCTATTCTGTCAGCTATGATAAGCTATTATTCTGTCAGCTATGATAAGCTATTCTGTTATTTATGAAAAGCTGTTCTGTCAGCTATGATAAGCTATTCTGTCGGCTATGATAAGCTATTCCGTTAGTTATGTAGCTTTTATGTTGTAGTAATTTGTCAGGCAAAGCAGCTACCTCTCTCCCTTTCGCTCTCTCTCTCTCTCTCTCTCTCTCTCTCTCTCTCTCTCTCTCTCTATCGCACTTCTCTCTCTCTCCCTAGTGTTATGCATAGTGACAAGTCAATATCCATACTCAAAGCTTTCGTCCTGAGTTGACCACTAAATTGATTCCATCACAAAGGAAAACGTTTTTGTTAAACCTTCATGTAAGCTGTAGCGTTAGAAATAAGGCTTCTGAGGTGATTTGTTTTCCAGTGCCTTCAGCGTCCCTTGCTTAGATGCTCTTTACGACACGCGAAGCGAACGACCGGTCTGTTGTGGCTCGTATTCGGCCCAACTGCCGCTTGGTCGCGGTTTATGCTTAATAAGATAGTTGTATTGCTGCGCAGGTCCGTGCGATTTTAAACTCAGCTCCGCCAAATGCCCGGATCGACCAATCAGCTGCTGGAAGTTTATCGCACGCTCTTAGTGTGGCAGGTGGCAAGATACTTCTGGATCATATAGGAGAAAGAGCTCCTCAAGGTATAAATGAATATGGAACGATCGTAAAGTGTGAGGCTGTGAATATACCGAGTAGTAAATGTCTCTACATGGCCGTCCTGAAGACATACGACGGAGTCCCGGATGGTGAAAGCGTGAAGGTATGATGAAAGCTGTCCAGTCTCTTTGGTGTATTTAAATAACAATCACTAATGATTCTGGAGGTTAGATGAGCGTCACTTATTGTCGCCTGTATATGCCGTCGTTAATTTTACCAAATTACGAATTGTTCCCTTTTACTTCTTATGTTCTGTCTGTCTCTCTCTCTCTCTCTCTCTCTCTCTCTCTCTCTCTCTCTCTCTCTTATACATGTATATATATATATATATATATATATATATATATATATATATATATATATATATATATATATATCTGGATTCTGGAATATTTGATTGATTCTGAAGTTAATAGTTCTATAGTCGGTTTTTGCAAAAGATTGTTGAAGGTTGTATTTCGAAATTTTGTTAAACAAGTGAGGATTTATGGTTCAATTATTATTGCGGTAAGGCTATATAAGGCTCTTGTACGGCCCAAACTTGAATATTGCGTTCAGGCTTGGTGTCCATATCTTAAGAAAGATATCGATAAATTAGAAAGGGTACAAGCCAGAGCAACAAGGCTGGTATTTGACTGTCAAAAACTTAGTTATGTAGTTATGAGAATAGATTAAAATTCGTAGGATTAACCTCATTAAGTGAGAGAAGAACTAGAGGAGATTAATAGAAGTTTTTAAAATTCTCAAAGGCTTCAGCAAAGTTAACCATAGTATTTGGTTTAATTTATCAAACAACAGAAACACTAGGAGACATATTTATAAACTTAGTAAATTTAGAAGCAGACTGGATTTAAGGAAATTTTTCTTTAGTCAGAGAGTTTTAAATGCTTGGAATAGTTTGCCAAGCGAAGTTGTAGAAGCAGAATCAGTAAATGCGTTTAAAAACAAATATGATAAACATAGGAACACGTAAATTAGATGCTAATTGCATGTTCAGTGTGATACATAGACTATGTATAAATTTGATATGTTGATATGAAGTCTGTATGATTTGATTTTTTAAAGAAGGACTAATTAAGTATTTTACGATGTACAGATAGGTGAAATTAAACCAAAATAGACATATTTATATATTTGAAATTTCATATAAATAGTTATAGGCCTAGTTGGTCACAGGCTCTTTTTGGTAAATGTACTTGTATAGTGTAGTTTTCAGTTTTATGTTGAACTATGAAGTGTTATTAATATTAATTGGTATTAGTTATGAGTTTTATGAGTCTTAAACAAGCATATAATTGCTTTCTGACTCTGTAATGTTATGTTAATTATAAATGTAGGATATGAATATTTGTCATTTGTATAGAGGTATCATTCATGACTACTAATAGATCTACTAGTTATAGTTCTAGTGCTAATAAGACTTCGCTAGTGTTCTCTGATTCAAGAAACATGTTTGTTATACCATATTGACACAAATAATGCACCTCCTTGGATCAAGCCTTATATTAGCAAAACATTGCGTACTGTCCATCTTACCGTTCAAAACAATCTTAGGCTATACATGATTGAATTTTGTTCGCAGATTCTGAGAAAAACAGTTAAAAATGCTCTTTCCACAACGCAGAGTGAAAATCATGATTCTATCGCTATACCAGCAATTGGTGGCGGCTTCTTAAAAATTCCAAAGCCGATTGTTGTGGAAGCAATTCTAGAGGAGGTGAATCGTTTCAGTCAGCAGAATCCAAACGCAGTCGTTAGTAGAATTGTGCTGGTGGCTTACTCTCGAGACGCAGATGCTGTTAAGGTAAGATTCAAGGATGGGAAATACTTGTAAAAATATTGTAGAACTTTTGGAAGTACTTTTCAAAGAAACTTGAAAATGCTTAAATAAAATATATTTAATAGCATTTTTAAAATATGAAAAACTAATAATAATCATCATCATCCTTTGAATCCCTGTGTAACTGGAGTCGGGATACGAATAGACCTTCTCCACTCCTCTCTGTTATTTGAGGCATTTTCTTTCGTTTTAAGGTTTTATAGCAATTTCTGGAGCCTAGGCGCTCACCAACCGAAAGTACTGAAATTCTGATGCTGTATGGAAATTATAAAATAAAATAGGCGTACTATTTTGAAATAATCTTGAATTTGCTTTCCTTAAAATGCATTCGAGAAGTAATATATCCAGTTCTCGTTTTCTCAGTTATTTATATACGTCACATTGTAGGCCTAAACGTGTATGTACTACGAAAAGGAATCTTAGACAGTCCAATTGTAGTTAACAGTGCTCTAAGCAGCTTGTTGTCAGAACACGTACAATATGAGAGCCTAACGATATAGGTCAAGCCAATATTACTAAACAACTTTTCAGCGCCGGCAGACATGGACGTCAAATATCCAGCTTTTATGAAATGCTGCTGCCCACCGGATGGCTTGTATTTCTTCTACCACAGTTTTTAACTTTAAGTTTTTAGCTATTAGCTAACTTTAACTCAAACCCTAAACCTAACCCGAAACTTAAAAGTGACGCGAGCGACAATCGAACCTAGGACGTTAGGATCTAAAACCTGACACGTTAGCCAATGGACTAAAGCTACTTTCCATTGACTGCTTTTTAATGTTTCAATAGAAGGAATTAATGGACAGTGCATGAAATCTCTCTGTACACTGTATACGTGTAAATGTATTATGTTCTAGCCAATCAGAACGCTTTAAATTGACTTTTGTGATACAAAAGAAATCCACGCCACTGGACGTGTCTGCAATGTAGCCTGTCGCAGACCCGAGTGTCGAGCAACAGGAAGTCTAGAGACCACTAGGAACCTCTCGCTTCACTCTTACCTAGTTTAACTTGCTTCTGAGACTTTGTTAAGCTCAGATCTTGATAGCTGAGACGTTATCGGTTATGACTCTGATTGTAAATCAATATGGGCAGGGTTCAAATTCAGTGCTCGTCCCGTAACTATCATATTTAAAATCATTAGAATAGACGCAAGCATTTAAAGATAATTCTTGGAGTTGCTGTTAAATTGCTATTAGAAAAAGTAATATTTGTTTGTTCTATGCATTCATATTAAGAAAAATATAATAATGTCGAAGAGGTAAAAGTGATTATGATTAGCAAACATTTTCGTACGAATAATGTCACTGATAAGGCGATGATTTAATGACGGTCTTATTGAATATCTTCATAGTTCTGTGCCTCACCACTCCATCGGCTCTTCTGCGAATGCGTGTGTAGAACATTTGTGTAGGAATACTTGTGTAGGAACACGTGTGTAGGAACACTTGTACGGGAGTGCTTGTGTAGCACACTTTTGTAGAACACTTGTGTAGAACATTTGTGTAGGAATACTTGTGTAGAACACTTGTGTAGAACATTTGTGTAGAACATTTGTGTAGGAATACTTGTGTAGAACATTTGTGTAGGAATACTTGTGTAGAACACTTGTGTAGAACATTTGTGTAGGAAGACTTGTGTAGAACACTTGTGTAGAACATTTGTGTAGGAATAATTGTGTAGAACACTTGTGTAGAACATTTGTGTAGGAAGACTTGTGTAGAACACTTGTGTAGAACATTTGTGTAGGAATAATTGTGTAGAACACTAGTGTAGGAATACTCGCGTAGGAGCCTTTGTGTAGGAGCATTTGTATAAGAACACTCAAGTAGAACATTTGTGTAGGAATACTTGTGTAGAACACTTGTGTAGGACACTTGGTTAGGAACACTTGGTTAGGAACACTTGGTTAGGAACACTTGAGTAGGAACACTTGTGTAGGAGCCTTTGTTTTGAAACATTTGTATAAAAACACTTGTGTAGAACATTTGTGTAGGAATACTTGTGTAGATCACTTGTGTAGAACACTTGTGTTTGAACACGTGTGTAGGAACGCATGTGTATGTGTAAGAGCACATGTGTAGGAGTTGCTTGTGTAGGCTGATTTCTAACGATAGTTTAAATTGGTTTATCTACGTCATATAGGTACTGCACCTAATTTAATTTTAGTATTTTTAACCACAGTAAATAATGCGCAGAGAGTTTTGAATAACTTTTTATCTTTAATTACTTCGGATGCGGCTGTTAATTGTTTTTACGAATAAATGAATTGTTTTAGTATGAATGTTCAGAATTTATATTCTGAGTAATGATTTGTTTCAGACATTCCAAGCAAAGTTTAATGAGCTGAAGAAGAATGCTAAGAAGGTTGCACCGTTCAAGTCTGTAGACTTTGAACTGTTGTTGAACGTTCACGCTCTGTCGAAGGATTCGCTGAGCGCCGCAGAAGAAAAGCTGACGAAGCTGATCAAAGATTCGCTGAAGAGCGAGCAGGTCACAGCTTCCGATCAAGCGATTCATCATATGCTGGACCACAATAAGGTACAGACCCTTTATAAAACTTGTTTACTTTGAAAAAGCACCTTGTATATTTTTCATTCATTGGAGGCGCCACTGTGCAATCATCGGCATTATCGATTTACGTAAGGCATTTATAATGTAAGATATCCCATAAATGTAGGACATCCTCTCTAGATATTTTATATAGACATATATTGAATATTATTAAATATAGTATAACCCAAATATTTTTCAAATATTTTGGTCTTACTATAGCCGATGACGGGAAATGTGAGACTGAAATACGAAGTAGAATTGCTCAAGAAAAAGTAGCTTTTGGTGATAGGAAATAACTTTTTTTAAATCTGAAGAAAGACACAACGATAAAAATATTGAAAACTTTGGTTTGGAACATGCTATTGTATGGATGTGAAACATGGACCTTAAAGAAGGAAGATATTAGGAAACTAGAGGCATTGGAAATGTGGATTTGGAGAAGAGTGGAGAGGATTAGCTGGACTCAAAAGGTTACAAATGAGGAAGTTCTGGAGCGAGTTGGTACAGATAAACAGTTGATCAATGTATTAAGAAATAGGAAGAAGAATTGGATAGGACACACTCTAAGGGGGGAAATTCTATTAAAAGAGGTCACAGAAGGGAGAATGGAAGGAAATAGAGGCAGAGGCAGGCCGAGATTAGTTATGTTAGATGATTTAAAGACCCACTCATAATGTGGACATGAAGCGGAAAGCGGAAAACAGAGAATAGTGGAGGCGTTATATGCTGTGGACCTGCCAGTAGGCAGTGCACTAAAAGATAGATATTGAATGTAAATATGACATTATTTTATCATCATTTGATAAGTAATTGAAATATAATTTCATTGCTAATTAATTTAGTGTTATTCTATAAACAAATGAAGAAATACATAATAAATATATGCATATAAATTGAGCATGGCCTGCCATCAATACAAACACACACCCCTCCCCACTCCCCCACCACTACCCACTTGGCTTTGTTTACTATCTGAGCAGAACTGTCACTGCATATTATAAAATGTCTATAAGTTAGAGCCTTGCTTCCATATGCCCTACTTTTATGTTTGTATTGCTACTTTTATGTTTGTATTGCTACTTTTATGTTTGTATTTATTGTGCACTATTTAGACATTATAAGTAGAGATGGGAATTTTATGAATTTCCAGGGTTCGGTTCGGTTCGTTGAAAATGAAAGTTCGGTTCGGGTTCGGTTCTAACAAGGGTTCGGTTCGGGTTCGGCTTGCTTTCCAACTCGCAAGAGTTCGATTCGAGTTCGAAATGGTTTGGTTTGGATAATGTTGCAATTGTTTAACTTTACTTAAAATAATCATGGTTATGACAAACATGTTTAAAATGGTTTATTGTAAATTTGCTTAAAAATTCATTAAGTCATAATAGCTGCCACATTTTTTCATCTGGGTAAAAATATGACAATGGAAAAAGGAGAGAAGTGGTATTTATTCCTGTACATTTCTTAAAATATTGTAAGTTGACCAACAAATGTTCATAATATAGATATTTAGCTTTATTATTGTATCTGAAATATTCTCCTTGATATTAGATATTAGATACGTTTGTAATTAAGTGGAAATATCTTGGCTAAAATTTGATCCAATATATCAGAGACAAAGTGCAATTTAGTAACATAAAAATGTCAAATAAAGATGATTTGGTAAACATGTGTACTTTCATAGAAAAATTATCCTAATATACACCGTTTGCTATCAACTGACCAGTAATAAGCTTCATAATTTACCTTAGGGTTTCAAATTTTAAACTCTTTGATCAATTATGAAGTTACGAAAATAGTTATTAAATTATTGAATTGCTATGGTGCAAAATTATTTACTGCAGATATTCTTAACACATATAGAATGTCATATGTAATTATTTGTAAATCTGGCTGCAAAAATATTAAGGTAGCACACTAAAATTAGAAAAAATTCATAATTTGAATTTAACAAGAACAAATCCACCTAGATTGAGTCGAGCATTTTCAGATTTTTATGGAATACTCTCATCACTTTTGTCGCTTTTATATTAATCTTCATTCTATATTTCAGTGCCGTATCAATCAGACTATCCATTATCTTCTTAAGCCCCGTCTCACTTCCATCTACCGTTCCACTGTAACGGTACCATTCCTTTATATCGCTATATAAATCTGGGTTCGGGTTAGGTTCGGGTTCGGCCAGAGTCTGGGTTCGGGTTCGGTTCGGTTCGGCCAGGGTCTGGGTTCGGTTCGGGTTCGGTCAGAGTCTGGGTTCGGTTCGGTTCGGGCAAAATTCTAGATTTTAGGGTTCGGTTCGGTTCGGGTTCGGTTCGATTCCCATCTCTAATTATAAGTTATCGTGAATCAGTTCATATGGCTCGGATTTATGTCAACTGGGTAACTAAGCGAGCCTAATTCTAATTTCTTATGAAGATAAATCCTGTTATTTCAGGATTTTGTAGTAGCCATCGCAAGCAATTGATGACAGATGGCACTAGGCTCATTAATTAAGGTTTTCCTTTAGTCTTGTTTCGTACATAGTTTCATATTCAGTTAGGTTCTGCCTAATAGAGTAATAGTTTAATGTTTGTACCTAATTAAATATAAAGATACTACTTATAGTAATATTTAAGTAAGAAAATAATAGTTTTATCAACATAACCTGAAACAATCTACACTCAATCAATCGATATATTCATCCTCAAGCTTTCATCGGTGGTTTTATCTAATGATGTGCTCAAGGTGAACGTAATTAATTTCTCCAAATTTGAGAAGTTGAAAGCGCTTCCAAATTTTTCTTAACAGCTTTTCATGATATGTAACAATTGTTTACATTATAATTATCATTACCTTCTACATCGACGTCAGAGCCAGCATTCGCTATCTGGCGTTTTAGCGCTTTTAGCGTTTAGCAAATAGTGAATTCTACAGCCCATTCAACACGATTGCGGTAATGTGTGTTTGCTAATGAGCTATTTGTTTAGTTGGATCTTGCTGATTAATCACTAAAGCTTTGCTGTTTGTCTATTCGCACGTGTTACACGTATACAGTGCTGGGCATGTTTACATTATAGTTGATAACTCAGAGTTAAACTCATTTTCATAGTTAAAGCTTTTGTTTAACTTAAATGGTTGGGTTGGGTTAAAATGCGAGTTTAACTGAAATTTGCGCATTAGTAACTCATTGAGTTAAACTATAAAAAATTACTTTTATCTTTAGACTAAACATTAAGGTCATTCGCGAAAAAATTCTCAACAGTAAATTTCTCAGACAATTTCTAGAGTACTATATTTTCTTCAATTACGTTATGAGAATGGTAATATAATAATCAAAATAATGCCGTTGCCGCCATCATGAAGAGCAATTCTAAATTACTAAATTTAGCTGTGATCGAGCGACTTTTTAGTTCGGCTGCTCAATTGCTGGCAGCCTTTATATGTAGAATGTCAGATGATACTCTGGATCAGCTCATTTGTAGCTTCATAGTGCAGATGCGAAACGGATAAAGTTGAGCTAGACTAGACTGCATTTAAAGAAAATGGCTAAGATGTGTATTCTGAGCAAAGAAATTGGTTCGGGAATTAACTTCCAAAGTCAAAGACAGGTCACCCTTAGAAAATTTATTTATGGAGAATCAATGTTAGAGGGCTTATAGGATGTACTGTTCTTTTATCTTAATTCTGAACTGTTGAATGATTTGCATTTGAGAATAGCATTAAATTTTGTAAATTTGTTGTATAAGGAATGAGTTAGAAAAAATTTATTAGTTTTGTTGCGTTTAAATCATCATCATGGTCATCATCATCATTATTTTTCCTTTATTCCCAGATAAACTAGGGTCGGGATACAAATAGATATAGTCTCTTCTGTTCGTTTTGAACAATTTTGTAGCAATTTCTGAAGCCTATGAGCTCACCAACTGAATACCCCTTCTACCGTTGGTTTGGATCTTACTGCTTAGTTCAATCGTTGGTTTGGACCCTACTGTTAACTCAATATATAGAGTTAGCGCCCATCATAGGGTACATGTACGCGAACGTATAATTATGGAGTTCCTTTTCTTAATTTCTGAGTTTATTCTTCGTATATAGCGAAACTAAACTTTATCCTATAACTTGGCAACCTTGGCGTCTGTTGGACATAGTTCCCGACGTGACTTCTTTAGTATCTACATTTGGTACAACTTAACAGTTTAATGATGGCTCTAGTCCAAAATCTGTTTTATGCTAATAGCATTGTGCTAAATCATATGACGTTGTAGGAAATTGTAAGATTTTGCATAATTCACTAAGCCATGCTTGAGCTTGTACAACTTGTCAGATAACATTTTAATGCCTGCCATTGTTTTGAATAGTTAAATACATGACAGTTCCCGCCAAAGTCTGTCGGGGCCAAAAACGAAAGTTTCGTTCAATTACAAAGTGGGTTCTACACCAGGCTACAGCACAGCATTGAAAATATTCTCTCTTTAGTGTCCTAACGAATAGAAGGTCCATAACATAACGTTTCTGATGTGCATTAACAAGCTTGGCTCTATATTCATACTAAAGTTCTCTGGTGTTTGGAAAACTACGCTATCCACCAGCAAATATATTTTTTCATTAGGTCTATATGATGTGATTTTAACAATAACATTGAACCTTTGTATATGAATTTCGGTAGTTTTTCTAGTTGAGAAGATTAATATTCCGCTAATTTTTAAATATCTGATAATTATAATCCTAACTTTAGTTTCAAGTTTGTTTATTTTTAGGTCAGAGCCATTGAGAGCCTGCAGTTCACGCATCGTGTCAGAATAACACTCAACAAAAACGCCAACAAAATTGACTCCATACTCATTGAAGGCTATGCGGATGACGTCGCATTGGCTAAACAAGACGTGCTGGCCATTCTCTCGTACTGAAAACACGCTTCATAAGAAATCCAGTGTTTTGTTAATTTAGTACTAGATTATTCTTTATTGTTCGAATCAAAACGAAATAGTTAGATTTTATCTGTGATAAATTGAGTTAATAATACTGAGATGTAGACATCAATTATTAATATTTAAATTTATTTAATATAATGTGGACATATTAAACGACTACGTGGGGTGTTCTTATCCCGACCTTAGCTGAATTGGAATTAAAGGGAATATGAAGAAGAAGATGATGATGATGATGATCGACGATGACGACGATGGTGTTGTTGATGATGATGATGATGATAATAATAATAATGATAAAATTATGTTTTATAATGATGATTACATTTTCATTTTTTAATTAAAAATGGGTTAGGCTACCTATTAAAGTTTTCGTGCAAAAAAACTGCTTAGTGGTATAATTTATTAAAAATTTCTTCATATAGAATTCTGTATTGTATGTTATAGTTTGTAAAGCTGTTGCATCATATAGATTTTGTTATAGGTTATCTCGGTTATCTCGATTATCTCGGTTATCTCGGCTGTCTCGGTTATCTCGGTTATCCCGGTTGTCTCGGTTGTCTCTGTTATCTTGGTTATCTCGGCTATCTCGGTTATCTCGTTTATCTCGGCTGTCTCGGTTGTCTCTGTTATCTCGGTTATCTCGGTTATCTCGTTTATCTCGGTTATCCCGGTTATCCCGGTTGTTTCGGTTGTCTCTGTTATCTCGGTTTTGGTGATTTCTGGGACCTAGGACATCTTCACCCTGTACGGCATCATAGTCATAAAACATGACCCTATCTTGATTTGCCCTATCTAGGATATGGCTTGTCTTATCTGAAAGAGCCGGCCTGACTGTCGTATGAACAGGATCTGGTGTATCTGTGCTTGGGGGTTTCCCTGGAGAGATGCTAGTATTTGGATCTAGGCGACTCGAGTCATCTCTAGGGAGTGTCAGGGTGAACTCTGATGAGTAGGTCTCATTAGCGCCTAAATCCATTTCTGCATCTAGAAGTAAACTATTCATACTCTAGGCGCTTCTAATGTTTAGTACGTAGGGTATCTGTGGAACCACTCTATATGTTATGTTTGCCAACTTTAAGTTGACAGTCCAATCTTATCTAAAGATTAAGAGTTATACGTACTCGTCTTTAACTACCTGATGTTTGCTGAAACGGATGGAACATCTTAGTTGGGTAATCCTTTGATTACTGTGCAATAATCCAATATTTCTATGACTATCAATTATCTCAATATAAAGATATATAGCGTTTAAATATTCATATCGTTTCTTTTCTTTTACCACGACAACAAATGCAGGTATTTCACTCCTTATTTCACTCCTTTTCAAATTTCGACGATCACGCGCATCGAATGTACACGTAAATTATCATAACTGCAACAATATTTCTTACCACTAGAATTCAGGAAAGTCAACGATTTCTATCGATCAGCCTCACTACCAATCGCCTCGTTCTGGTTTCTATTACAAACGCAACTTAATTTCTATAGACTTAATCCAGTAGCGTTACACATATAATTAATTAATTGTCACTTAATGTTACAATCTATTCTAGATTAGAATTGTTCTTGATCAACACGCGAACATTTGTTACAAACATACTCCGCCATCTTTTCTTTTCCTCTCCTCACGTGACCAATCGACCGCAACAACAATCCTTTTCACACTAAGTTATACAGGCGAAGACCGCCACATATATATGCACAGATATATATATATATATATATATATATATATATATATATAGGCTATATATTGCAAATATATGAACTTCATAATGCACTATTTATTATTTTTATATTTGTTTAGTTAATGTGTTTTAAACAAGCATCTAATGCTGCTTGACATGTTATGTTATATCACAAAAGATGACTAACAATTGCTCGTATCTCAGTCGATGCTGAGCTGTAGAGCTAAGTAGTAGTTTTATTCTTGAATATTGAGTTGTATTAGCTATGTTAGAAACTATAATTTCCTAACACTCTTCAGAAGGAAGAAGTTCAAGGTTGAACTTGCCTGGGTAATGTAAGGATTAGTTCGAAAAGTAATGTCTTAGGGCTTGATAATTTTTTTAGATTATAAATTGTATGGATCTTCTTTGTATAGGCATCATTATCATCATTATCATCTTCCATTATATCCCAGTTTAATTACGGTCGGGATACGAATAGACCTTCTCCAATCCTCTCTGTCCGTCACCATATCATCAGTCAATCCACTATTTTTCTTGTCCTTCTTAACCACTGCATTCCACGTCAGTTTTGTGTACCTCTCCCTAGCTTAACATCCAGCTCTGCCATCCAAACTCTCTTTTTACTACATCCTCATCTGTCTTTCTCTGTACATTCATCACTATTATTAAATTGCAAATGAATTTGTTATTCTTTGTGTTTTATTCTGTGAAGCAGTAGGGATGTCTTCTCCAGTATTATACAATATGCATTGTGATTCTCTTACCCGATTTTGAATAGTGTATTTATATTTATCATAGAAATGTGGTAGACTACAAATCGTTTGCTATTAACACATTCATTAAATATTTAATTGCATATCGCTTTCCGTTAACCATAGCTTTACCAGCGTTATAATAATAGTCAAGGCTTAATCATGTATAGTCAAATATAGTGATTGACAAATTATAGAAACAGTCTACTACTAAATATACTGAAATGCTCATCTATGATGCTAAAACAGGAGAACAGAAAAAATTCCTCTCATTTTTTGTACTACTTTGTTTAACTGAACTGCAATTGCAATCTTCTGGACATGAAACGAAGGTAGCCTACCTCCTTGACATCGCTTCATTGCGATATATGCAGTAGTTTCTAAATGTAAAGATTCCAGTTCAAGGGCACAATTTTTGAAGTGATTGAATTGAAGAACGTTACTATTTTAATTAAGTTATTGTTGCGATTTCGAAACAAGGTGAACTTGAAAATGTCGAAATATATCAGACAAGATTACACATTTTCATTTTTATTCATTCAATGTTTAAATTCCTCGGAAACGCTACTGATAACGATATTGATTACTTTTCTCGATGATGTGTAAGGACGAGAACTTTTTAACAATCTTAATGGATATACTGTATATGAACTATATATGTATTCATATACATGAATACTTGTAACAATTCTTAACCTTTAATAAAATAAATTTATTTTAAAAGTCTTTGGATTTTGTAAAGCTAAACATTTTAATTTGCTACTAAGGTGCTTTGATGAATATAGTGCTACTTAGCTGGTTAATTCTTTTATAAGTTTCTAAATTTTTAATCCGGGGCCTATATTGATCAATAATTTTATTTAATTATATATTTAGGCTATTTATACTCTTAGCTTTTATTTGCTTGTTATAATATCTGATCATTGGTTGCTGATTAAATTCTCTTTCGAACTTTTCTATGTTGTAATTGAAGTTGTTACATGTTGTAGTGTTTCATGTAGGCCTATGTTGCAGTCCTTATGTTTGCTATGCATTTTGAATAGTGTATTTATTACAATAAAAATTAATAAAAATTATTAATTAAAATTATTTTACTTTTTTAGTATTTTATATATAGCAATATGTACATATAAATGTACATATATAGCAATATGTACATATAAATGTACATATTGCTATATATAAAATACTAAAAAAGTAAAATACTGGCTGTAGCCATTGGCGAAGTCGCTAAGATACCCGACCGCGGATCAGTAAGTGCGGGGTTCAAATTCTGGGCTCGACCGTCACTTCCTCTAACTTTCGAGTGAGGAAACTGATGTTAACATTAGCCTTAGCCTTTTTGGGGTATTTGCCGTACATATTTTGCAGTCATAGTTAGGCTTGTATAGTTTGTCTAGATTGCAGTGAATTCAGGGCAATGTCACCCGCTGCTGCGATCAGCAACGTTTAACTTTCGTAATAATAATAATAATAATAATAATAATAATAATAGCAATAATATTTTTTTTGTTTGTCTAGATATTTTAAAAGATTTTTAATTATTAGGTTTTTAGTTATGTGTTTAGGCCACATGTTAGTACCTACAGATCTTTGTGACCCTTTTCACTTCATTTCTTCTACACGTGTTACGTTTGAATGGTAGTGCGGTTGGAGTGAAATCAATTTGATTTGATTTTTTCTGTTTTTATTCACAATCACTGTAGTTTCTGCTTACTGTTTTTTGGTATGTGTGTACTGTATGGGCTGTTATGCTCCAATTAAACTAATAAAGTAGTTAATTAAATTTTTCTGAGACTAGCTATTGCCTCATCGAGTTTTTTTGTTGCTATTTAGTGGTGATACTCTTCGTTATGGTTTATCTGCTTAGTTACTTACTTGGTATGTTTTTAATATTTCATATTTATGTCGTGATAGACAAATAAAGCACTTTTGAATATAAGAAATAAATTCTTTATGAAATAAATTCTCAGCTCAGTACTCGGTTCTTCTACACTGCTACTCTAATTAAAAGCTTTCGTGCCTGCTGCAGAGAATGATGAATGAAAATAATAAGCCCAAAGGGCTAAAGGTCTAAAGTTAATTTTACTACCAGTTTCCTGCTCGATAACATATCAGTGACGGGCGAGCACTGGATTTGAACCCTGTGCATACGAGCAGCTGTCGAACAGTTTACCGACAAACCAACGGCTCAGCCCGGTACTCGGCTCAATACATTCGTAGAAACAACAATAATTTTGTTTTCAGTTTCATTCTTGTGTTTTAATTATATACTCGAAAAACTATATATGAAACTCTATATTACAAGAAATGTTGTCTTTTCTAGCTAAAATATTCCCATTATTATTTCTTAATAACTTTTTCTATATGAATCATTTTAATGCTGCTACATAAGGCATCTATTATGGAATACCCTGCCGGAATCCCAATTATTTTCAAAACGAATATGGCAGTAACTTAAATAATTCATGGTGCGTTTATACTTTATAGACTAACTTTTCAAAGATTTTACTGGTTGCAATGTATCAATCAATGATAGGCCTATAGGTCTATAGTTTTACATGTTGTATATATTCGCCTTTAAAAAAAGTAAATACATTCCAATAATATGATGACTCAATATACATATTATATTATGTATTATATTACATGTTATAGTATGTTTGACCACAGAGAGCATTATGAAATAATAGTATTATTATTGCAAGATAATATTAAGAAAAGATAAATAGTATGGACTGTCTGAGACATACTGTAAGCATTGGGAAGAGATAGGGTGGTATACCGCTTTATGAAGGTATGAAGGTACGTGTATAGCGTTTTAGCAAACCTTACTCTAACCTTTAGCTTAGGACAACATGGCATCTGAGGTGGTTCCCATTCTCTCCTCTGTTACTGCTTAGTCGCTTCTTATGACTCAAGTGTTCTGTGGTTGGTCTATTAAGCCTTGATCCAGACATTACACGCCAAGAACTTTGAGAACAAGCTGGATAATCTTAGTTTTTAGTTGCTGGCTGGTATTAATGAAACAGGTGTTTTGTTATTGTCTAGTGGTTATTTAGGCCTGTGATTAATCTCGCGAAGACTCTCCACCCATCTCGAGGCCTATGACCTTTTCAATAAACACCAATCAGCATATACTCAACATCGCTCTACTGAAACTGTTCTTCTTTCTATCTGTAATACTATAACCTAAGCCATGTGCACTCAACGAGTCACTGGACTATGTACTCTTGATTTCTCTGCTGCCCTTGACACCATAGATCACCAAATCCTCCTACGGCGTCTCTCCTCTTGGTATGGTATCCGCGACAATGCACTTGCCTGGTTTACTTCATACCTCACTGACCGTACTCTTAGCGTCAAAGTGCAAGAGTATGCCTCTCCGCCATCCATCCTTAAGTACGGTGTACCTCAGGGCTCAGTTCTTGGTCCTATCCTCTTCAACCTGTACACGACTTCACTAAGCTCCGTGATCGCCTCACATTCATTAGACCATCAACTTTTCGCTGATGACACTCAACTGTACAGTTGTTTTACCCCCACTCCTATCTTGATGCGAAGCCTTGTCTACAGCTATCCTTTCAGTCGATAGCATTCTGGACGTCTGCTAATTTCTAAGCAGTCAATCCACCCAAGACTGAGCTTGTGCTGTTTGGGACACCTCAGGAACTTCAAAAATTGAACGAGATGTCCATAGCTCTCTTTTCCGATGTTGCAGTTACACCAGTTTCCTCTGTGAATAATCTTGGTATCCTTGACCACCACCTTACATTCCACGATCACATCACCAAATCATCACAGGCATGTTTCTTCCACATTCGCGAACTTCGTCGAGTAAGCCAATATCTTTCTCTCGAGGCTGCCACTACGATTTGTGCTGCTCTCGTACAATCCAAACTTGACTGCCACTCTTATTTCTAAATATACCAAGTTGCGAGATTGATAGGCTATAGTTCATTCAGAAATCCCTTGCAAGTGCAGTCTCTCGTAGCTCCAAATTCTGTCATGTTGCTCCAATAAAGTTCTAGAACGTATGGTATAAAAGACAGTCTCTCTAACACACAAGTCCATCACTACACCCGGCAGTGGTTACATGTCTCACTTACTGCAAGTGGGCAGACTACCTCTAGTCAGTGGTCTACCCGCTCTCCGAAGAGAGGTACTCTACAGAGAGACCGAGCATTCCTTCTCGTAGCAAGCTACTAAGCGCTCCTTCCAGCATGCTGCCCCACATATCTTTAATTTTCTTCCTTCCACTCGGCGCTCCCTATCATCTACTTCTGATTAACTTTTCCTACTTTGCGAGCAGTTTTATAGGCGTTTAAAATCTTTTTCTTCGATCTTTCCTATCCTTCTAATATCCATGAACAGAGACCATCATGTAAACCTCCATTCTGCTAGTTTTGTATACCCGGATTTTGGCACGCACCGTTTATGGACCACACACATGCTGCTCAACGATTTTGATTTGGTTCCATTGTGCTCGATGCTGTTATGGACAACAGTAGCACTCTAATCGTATTGTTGTTGTTGTTGTTGCGACACCTCTTTTCACCTGTTGGCACTTCGAAACCTCGGATTTATGTTGAGAAATGCAAAATCTCTACCAGTCCCAATTTTATGCATGATTATTCGGACATTTGTGCAGATAATATTGTGCAAATGGACCAGATTTTAGCTGGATAATGCATCATTTATGAGAAATTTAAATGGTGCACTTCAGATTATTATTTGTTTTTAATTAGAAATTGAGAAAAAGACCTAAATTACGAATGTGAATGTCAAACTGGAAAATAGGACATCTATCATCTATTTTTTTCTCTCTCTCTCAGCGAGAGAGAGAGAGAGAGAGAGAGAGAAAGAGAGAGAGAGAGACAGAGAGAGAGAGACAGAGAGAGAGAGAGAGACAGAGACAGAGAGAGAGAGAGAGACAGAGAGAGAGAGAGAGAGAGAGAGAGAAATACGTGAAAAGTTACTTGAGGGGCTCAGTATAGGGTGCCATACCCAATCTAGGTACTGTATCTAGTTACTCCATGTTTCGGGCACAGTTGTGGTCTCACACATTAGTCAATCTACTTACCTTAATGTTATGTTTCTTATGCTTCGGGCACTGTAGGGGACTCACACATAGTCTATCTAGTTCCTCTATTTTTCGGGTACTGTAGTGGCTCCACACACAGTCTATCTAGTACGTACTCTACGTTTCGTAGACTGTACAGATCTCAGACAAGTTACATTACTTTTCGTGAACTGTAGTGGCCTCACACATAACCTATGCACAGTAGTTACTCTGTCTTTCGGCCACTGTACTGGTCGCAGTCAAGTGACGTCAATAGTCAGCCACCTGATTTGATTTCGCTTTGAGACAGAGATCTACACTTGTGAAATTCTCTTCGGATTTGAAGAAAGCGAAAGATTAGGACCGTTCAAAAGCATTATTGCTGCTGTTGCATCATTTTATTCATTTCAATATCTAGTCGTTTAGTTACATAGAACAACAGAATAGCTTAAACCACCGCCCTGTAGAGTTCACAAATCAGTCAGCCACAATTTCAATTTTCAATTTTACATAGAACTTGTGCTGAAAAGGTTGGACCACAGTTGGAGGTGGAAAGCAATCCAATAAAATTATTTTTTCAATTACTGGACAAATCTGATGTAGAAAGAATTGACAGAAACCTAATAGTGACAATTATAAAATTCTACTGACTATAAGGTAAGGTCTTTAAATCGCCCGAATTAGTTTTTTGTTTTGTCAATAAACTAATTCTTCTCCAGTCAGTCTGGTAAACTGATTCACTATGCCACTTTTATGAACTGATTCACTATTATGCCACTTTTATGAACTGATTCACTATTATGCCACTTTTATGAACTGATTCACTATTATGTCACTTTTATGAACTGATTCACTATGCCACTTTTATAAACTGATTCGCTATTCCACTTTGATTCATTTTTTGCCGGACTGCCCCGTGTAAATCGGGTTTAGAACTGGGATCAAAAACTGATGTAACATGAGCATCTAAGATATTTTTATAAAATATTTAAAATGCACTTCTCATTGTATAATTAAATTTACTTAACAGGGTTAACAGGGTAACAAATAACTTTTCAAAAATTCACAATCTTTATCCAAAATTCTTCTATCTTCGCTTTAGTTTTAAATAAGATTTGTTCGTGATCTCAAATTTTTAGACTATCTAATTTATTATCTTAGTCTTCACTTTCATTAATAAATTTGTTCCTCACATAATTCCATTAACAAATCAGAAGCCTTAATATATGAGGTCCGAACACTTATGCTTCCGATTTATAAATTTATTGCATTAATATTGTATTGTTAGCATGGGTAATTATATATATATATATATAGATATATATATATATATATATATATATATATATATATATATATATATATATATACAATATGATACATATATATATATATATATATATATATATATATATGTAGGTCTATATATGTATAACATGTATAATACATATATATATATATAATTATATATATATATATATATATATATATATATATACACTTCAAATTAATATATATATCGTATAATATACATCAATCATATAATATACATCATATCATATAATATAATATTATACATCATATATATTCATCCCGACGTCCATGACATCATCCCTGGATGAGGAAACGGACGTTAAACCTTTATTATTATTATTATTATATACATTGCATATATGTTTCATTTGCATAGGGTCAACGTGTACTTATATTCACATGTCTAATATATCATGTAGACTACATGTAGATTGAAATCAAGTAAAATAACATCATTATCAGGAGTTTTGAGGACTGTGAAGGTCGAATATATGTATTGTGCTGCTAGCCTAGAGCCAGGTTTCTCTTTTACACGGGCTGCCGTCTCTGAATGAACATTTCGCTTTCACTTTAGGCAACCGATCAATAAGTAGGCACTGAGTAATACGTGTACAAACATGTAACTTCCTAGGCGGAGATTATACTGTAGTATATGACGTCGTGCGTGTGTCTCAAATAGGTTTCTTAACTGCTTATCATCACATCGGTTAGTACGTTATCTTGATTTACTTTCTTTTAAAGTTAAGTAGTTTAATATGGAAATTATTAGTAGACCCAACGTAAACTTTAGCTGATATTTAGGGGATTCTATATCTGAATCTCTATAAACTGCCCTCTTGGGTTGGGAAATCGTTGTAATTGCAGAATAGATCCGTAAGTTGTATTGCTATCTTCATAGTTATTAGGTAATAGCCTAATACCATAAAAGATACACTGCAATGACAATTCAACGCTATTTGTATACGAGAAAAATAAATTTGTATAATTTTATTTTGTTAAGAGATATGAAAAACCTTTGTTATAAAATGATTTAAATATTTATTTTTCTTCTATTTAAAAATATTTCCGTTAATCTACATGATCAATTTAATTTAGCACTAAAGTGTCCTAAATCGATGACAACTGGTAAGGTGCTTCTATCGAGCACAATATTACTATTTTTGATATTATATATTGCATTTTGCATAAAACTAGCAATCAGAAAGGTTGGTTTTAATTTTAGAAATGGTATAGAAGAATTTAATAATATCAAAATAGGTTTATCACGTAATATAACAAAATAATCGTTCATCATATCACTCGTGATAATCATATCGCTCGTGATCATCATATCACTCGTGATCATCATTATATTATTGATATTTGTATTATTTATATTGTTTATTTTAAACATATTATACTCTCGAACTCGGTTTCTTTAGATAAGCCATGGTCTAGTTAATTAGTATTTATTTCACAATTTCGTGTGGTGAGAGCACCCGTAACCTTTTGTACTCCAACCTCGCTTTCAGAAAATTTTGATAATTTGAAAACGTAATGTGTTTTCCATTTCTCTCATCGTCATAACCATTGAATAAATATTTATCTGTAGCGAAAACATGCATCAACGGTTGAGAGATTTATCTCAGTCTTTTTAGCTAAATATTTTGTGAGTCATAAGGTTACATACATGACAACCGCATGTATTTACAAACTTTTCTTGCTACGTTGATGTTTTGTTGCACTCTTTATTTCTATATATCTCGACTCAAAGATTAGAAGAAATACGCACAGATATACATATAAGCATGCACATTCATATACATGCACATACATGCATATATGTACGTAAACATACACATAAACATATGCAAATTATCTCATATACACCGAGTACTAAGTATTATATCACGTATACTCAAAAATTATATGTTTAGGAATTTTTTCCTTCAAAGCTATCAACATGGGGTCGTTCAAGGTTGTCGCTTATCCGTGTACAAGTACTAACCAGGCTCGATATAGCTAAATTCTTTCGTTGTTCCCAGTTTAACCAATTATCCAAGTGCACTAAGTCCCGCTATTCTTTCTTAATAGCATTTTACCCTGTGCATAGTAGTACCTTAGAAACTACTAACTTTAAGATAGATGCAAAAAGTTCTTTTCAGCTTCGTTGATACAATAATTTGTGCATTAAAATAAGACATGATTAAAATTGTAGTAAGAACAATACAAATATATATTAGTTTCTGCATTTACATGTCTTACAGTATCTAACAGCATATATTCAGGTAAGGCTGGTTCCGACACAAATTTAAAATTGTGGCGGTACAATGGAATGGTAGCGGGAAACGAGACGGGCCTACAGAAGATTATGGATAGTCTGAATGATACGGCATTGAAATATGGAATGCATATTAACGTCATAGAGACAAAAGTGATAAGAGTATCCCAGAATAGAGGTGAAATCAATATTATAATAAAATGTTATGAAATTGGAACAGGTAAGGATTTTCAAATATTTAAGTCACACTATAACAGATGATGGGAAATGTGAGACTGAAATATGTAGTAGGATTGCACAAGCAAAAAAAGCCTTCGATAACAGGAAAGAACTTTTAACAAAAAGCATAAAGAAAGACACTAAGATAAAGATAGCGAAACCTTAGTATGGACCACGCTATTATATGGACGTGAAACATGTACATCAAGGAAAGAAAATATCAGGAAACTGGAGGCATTGGAAATGTGGATATGGAGAAGTATGGAAAGGATTAGCTGGACTCAAAAGGTTACAATTGAGGAAGTTCTGGAGAAAGTTGGTAAAAATACACAGTTGATAAATGTATTAAAAAACAGGAAGAAGAGTTGGATAGGACACATTCTAAGAGGGAACAGCCTATTAAAAAGGTCATAGAAGGTAGAATGAAAGGAACAAGAGGCAGAGGCAGACCAAGATCAGGAATGTTAGATGATTTTAAAATCCACTCATATGTGAATATGAAGAGAAAAGCGGAATTATAATGTAAAATAAAAACCAAAATATAAAACCATCATTATTATAACATTAAATTAACAACATTATTATTAACAACATTAAATATAAAAACATGATTAGTATAAGTAATGCAACGTATAATAAGTAAGTATTAGTATAAGTAAGTATTAGTATAGTAAGGCAACGATTACTAATAACCATGGAGGGGAAGGAGGAAATGGGTCTTAAACAAGCATCTGTGCTTCCTGACCCAGTGTGCCGTTATGTTATGTTATAAGTAATGTTAAACAATTGCAACATAGACCAAACCATATCGAACTCGAATCGAACTCTTGCGAGTTTGATAGCAAGCCGAACCCGAACCGAACCGAACCCTTGTTAGAACCGAACCCGAACCGAACCGAACTTTCATTTTCAACAAACCGAACCGAACCGAACTCTCAAATTGTCAATTGCTAACCGAACCCGAACCGAACCGAACTTTCATTTTCAACGAACCGAACCGAACCCGAACTCTGGAAATTCATAAAATTTCCATCTCTAGTTAATTTACAGTAAAATTCTTAATAATGAAACATATTAAAAGCTTTAGAATTTGCTTTACGTTTTATTTAAAGAATTTGTACGATGAGAAAAGGTCACAAAACGTAAACACGCACTATAGTGAAATGATCAACTTTGTCGCTATCTATCACTTTTAATACCACATGTTTAAACCGTTAGGCAATTTAGTCCATTTTCCGTAAAACCAGTCCAGTGAATGTCCAAGAATTTACTATCAGATCAGCGCGGCTGGGATTCGAACCCGCGAGAGTTCAATTCACCTTAGGATCTGTCATTTAAACTTCATGACGTTACCCCTACGCTATTGAGACATTCTAAACAACAAATATAACAACCAATCAATCAGTCAACAACAAAATAGCAACCCCGAAACACTTTCTAATGTATTTTCTATTCGAGAGTGATCGTATACATGTAAGTTTAATTCCATTTAGGCCTATTAACTTAGTTTGGTCTCAAACTCCATTAATAATCGGAGCAATAATAACGATAGTACGATTGATTATGTACGTATAAGCCTGTAGGTACGTAATCATAAAAATTGAGAATTTATTTAACTCTAAAACGACCAAGCGGGAGTCATAAGAATCCAAAATTGGTTTTTAAAAAATTATTTCAGAGCGGAAAGTCCTACCTAAATTTCCCACACTTGACAATTATTCATCATATCTGTAGTTTATAAAGCAAGCTGAATGTTATGTGAAATACATCTGGTTTTGAAGTCTTTTGCATGCGAAAATTTTTATTTCAGTTCTTCAATAATTCTAAATCAATTTGTTGTTCCTTAGTGATGCTTTTAACTGTATTAAAACTAAGTATATAAAACTAATTATTTTAGTTCTGAAAAAATTATGGGGTCTCTGAGACTCCCGCTTCGTATGCTAGGCTTCTCCAAAGCACTTGAAATTCTAGGGTTATCCTAAACGTTTTGAATATAATCACATAAATGCAGTACATTATAAATATGTTCTTATAAATTACTTACAATGGATTGAATGTCTAAATAGTTCAGTGTGAGTAGAGCATCAGGTAGCGGCATGACGTTTTAAATGGCTGCTCATGAAGTTGAGGCTTCAATTCCCGGGTGATCTAGTAAGAATAAAATATTGAACAGTTACTGTTCTAGTAACACGGGTAAATGACTATAAGCTTCCTATCGATGTATACATGTGGTATTGAGTGATAGATATCACAACGGATGATATTGTCGAGTTTGTTTGACTTTTACTCACAAAATTTCTGAATTCTTAGAAGAGCTCAAGTGAAAGTGTCACAAACAAAATATGATTTTGACAATTTTAACTGTTTGAGAGTTATTATAGAGCTCACTTTATATGTCTGACGGTATATATGAACTGACGGTATGAAATTATGTATGTGTGTGATATTGATGGTCTAAAACAATGTAGAATGTTTTCAATAAAATAACACTTCAGTCAAGTATAGCTTGACTTCAGTCTATTGCGGTCACACATGCGTCATGTGTTATCTCGATTACAATCAATAAACTAACAAACATTACTCAAACGAATATCTGAAGTTTTGATAGTATTCTATGATTCCACTTTTCACCATTAAGGGTCAATCTATTTAGTGTATATACAATATTATACACGTACACACGGCCGGTTCAGTTGCTGTAATGATGTTATTATACTTCCTTATTCTCTTATCTCTTATCCGGGATAGTTTTTGTTACATTTTCAAGTGGGGTCGTAGGCGGGGGGGGGGTCGAAGGCTTGCCAGGGGGTGATCTCAGTTTTTATGGGAGGGGGAGGTTAAAACTGGGTTAACTCTAGCAGGGGCACACATCTGTAAGAGAATCGAAATACCCAACCCTTCCCCATCAAATACACCCTGCTTATGACTTATACGAGCGCATATTTTTACATCTTTGCACGAATTACATGCACCTCAATTTCATGTGCTTGTTTCGCTACGACAGACTAGAGAAACCAGAAATCCATGGCGCAGGCTTTGTCAAATGCTAATCTTATCGTCACTGATCCGGGGGCCTGCAGACATGCTAACAGCCCCAAAGGGCAACAAGATCTGAAGGATTTAGAAATCAAGACCAATGCAAGGATTCACTTGGTGGGCGGTAAGTCTCCCTCATCTGCGAACAACTCGTGGCGCTTTCGTTTCAATGACCGAAGCGTCATAGTCGTGCAGCAAGCGTCAGTGTTCCAGCAAGCAGCAGACGTGATCGTATGCTCGGCAACGCCTGAACTCAAGTTTGGTGGAGAGTTGGGGAAAGAAATGCTAAAAAAAGGTTTGTAAGTTAAAAGTAGTCAGGTTAAATTTGGGTAATTATTAGCATTGAATTAGTTATTCGAAACATAATTTCAGGAGTAATGGTGAAAATTTGTTGTTTAAATTAACAATACTGTTATCGGCCTAATTACAAAAGTTGAAATAGTAGTAATAAAGTAGTAATATAATTAGTTATTAGGCTATTATTAGTAAAAGATTTTCCGTCAGAGTAAAATATGTGAAGTTTTTACATATAAGCGCTACTTATTTTCGATAATTTACTTTGTTTCTTAATTTATAACACTCATCAATTACAAATCTCTGCGCTTTCGGTATATTGCTTCTGCAATTATTAAATCTTGATTGTCTGATCCATTATTCCTTTACATATGAAGCTTTCGTTATCTTTTTTATAATGGACCCATCGGTTCCATTTGTCCAATACAAAATTGTGCATTTCAAATTTTCGTGATAGCAGGATAAATATATTTATTAACATTTTGTAGACAAATTATGTTTGAGACAGCCATATAATCTGAATAAATGTACATATTCTATGGCTTCATGTAAGAGCTGAGAACAGCTATCAATACAGCTGATAACAGCTATCAGTACAGCTGATAACATTTATCAGTAGAGCTGATAACATTGATCAGTAGAGCTGAGAACAGTTATCAGTAGAGCTGAGAACAGTTATCAGTAGAGCTGAGAACAGTTATCAGTAGAGCTGAGAACAGCTTTCAGTTGAGCTGAGAACAGCTATCAGTAGAGCTGAGAACATTTATCAGTAGAGCTGATAAGAGTTATCAGTAGAGCGGAGAACAATTTTCAGTAGAGCTCAGAACTGTTATCAGTATTGAATGAGCTCAGGAGAAAAACGGTAACGAACAGTTATTGTAGCTAATTATTTCATAGTTACATATGAGGCCTAATTACCTAAAATTAATTCAGAAATAAAAATATTTACGGAGAGCATACGGCATAATGGACGGAGTGTTCGTATTTTATTCCTTTGGCAGGGGTTTAAAGCACAAGTCAGTCAACGTGCAACCCACACTTCATGAGCATAAGTTCAATCTACATAGTTTAGCACTGTTCAGGATATGCTCAATCCAAATATTTCACTTTCCTTGTCGCAGAATAAACTATACCAGTCTGCGGAATTAGCTTTAAATTTAAATTAACTTTCACTTGTAATTTCAAGAATCTCAGCCAAACTCCGTTCAACAGCAACTCGTAACAGGATTAACAGTGAAATGACGTCTAAACGATTATTGAACGAATGAAGTGCGATATATGCTAAGACGAAGAAGAATAAAAATGTACTTCAGTAATTACTCAAATGATAGTTCAATAATTTCAAGTCAAGTGGTTTAAATTCTTAATAGTTAAATTGGTAAATAGTTTAGCGTTTTACTGTAGGCAAAATCAATAGTCAAAGACTCATTTTTAATTTTATGACACAGCTTACAACTTGAAAGAATTATTAGAAAAAATATAATTCGATGTGTAGCCGTGTGCTTAGAAAACTAGTAACTTTAAAAGACCTACAATCTATCCGTAATTTGTCATTTCACGAATTGTTTTCATTGCTTTGAGAATTTGCGTTATCAAGTTTAATTCTCTCTTATCTTAATTGAGATATAATTTACTCACACAGGAGGTGTCGCTATTGAAGCGGAATGTAAAATGCATGTGCAGAAAAGTGGTCCTGTTCCAACCGGTGGGAATTTCGTGTCAAAAGCTGGCACACTTTCCTACTGCCGTTCCATCATGCACACTGTGGGACCAAATCGAGGTGACAAGAATTGTGATTCTACATTGAAAGAAACCTTAAATGGTTGCATCACTAAATCGCATGCACTGAAAGCAACTAGGATGGCCTTTTCTCTTGACTTCAACTATGCAGTTGAGACGTTGATTCAGCAACTACTATTGGCTCTAGATGAGTTCTTCAAGAAAACACCTGTCACAACATTGAACGAAGTAGTTCTTGTTGATATGAACGCATGCAAGCTTTTGAAATGCACAGGAAAACTGAAAGAAAAATACCAGGAAGATAATTCTGTTGCTACAGCAAGTACTAACGCAGGTAAGGTATTTAAAACTACTGTCTTCTTAATAACAGTTGGGAGCATTAGTTAATTATCGAATTTGTAGAGCACTATTTAAACATTATAGGTTTAAGTTGTACAACTTTTGATAGCCTAGATTACATAACCCGTGTCATGTCCTGCTAAATAAGAAATAGTCTAATCCTTTAGTAAGGGTATCGAAGGAATCAATATAAGAGGAAGGCAGTGGGAAACCATCAAAGAAGCTACATGTATATATATTCTATTTGAAGGGTATCTTAAAGGTTTGTATAAACTTAGTCTTTTTGTCCATCGACTGTATAGTAGATGAAGTGCTCTTAATATAATATTGGCATCACAATCGAGTAGGAATATTTGCTGTGGACTTGCCAGTGGGAGACCTTAAAGTATCATTTCGCTTAGCGTTTACTAGATCATTTTATGTCTTGCTAAGTGTATTGTCTTGTGGCGGATACATGACAGAAATTCGTCATACACGTGTATTCCTACAATACTCTCTTCCTATGTACATAAGAAAGCTCAATCATATCATTTAATTTCACAAGTCTAGATCTTCCGCTGGCTCAATTAAGAACATAGGCCTATTTCTTTGCGACTGAAGACTATACTTATTATTGATCGTTAAGCAGAAATTTTGTAGGATATTCTATAACAATTTAGAAAAAATCTACTATTGCCTCTTATGTAAAGTGCGTAGGAATTGGGCAAATTAGCATTTCCGGTTTTATTACTTCTTGCGTTATTTGAAGTTTTTGTCTAATGCTTGCATGACGAGGCAATTTTAAGCGTATTTAAACTCTTATCAAATGACAAACTTTTCATCTTTCTACTAGGATTCACGGTCTTTAAACTTAAATTTCTAACAAAAGAATCGGAGTGGTTCAACTAAAATATATTATCTTTTTCCTCTTTGTCAACATATGAAAATCTGTCATTAATACACTCACAGGTTGTACGATTACGTTGCCCTACTAAAGATTAAGATATACTGTATTAATGTGATGACAAATTTTTCAACATATTTTAAGATTGAGAATAAAGCAGCATCGTATGTGAGAAGTGATAGTGCAATATTAATTAAATTCTTGCGCATGTTTCCGTTGCTGTAAGAAAAGGGCTAATTAGAATGTCAACTATAGTAATGTATTTGGTTATTTGTATTTATGTGATCAGATATCCTTATATATATATATATATCAAAAGCACTAATTTATACTTAACAAGTTTAATTTTGAAATGTAATTTATAAGTGCCTTAAGTGTTTTATTATATCTAGGTGTCTTTTACATTCAAATTTAATTTTTCTTATGAATTGTCGCTGCATGCTAACATATTTCTATTTAAATAGCTGCAGCGAATGGAGGTACCAGACCGTTTGTGTATGAGACGTCTAACAAAACATTGAGAACCGAAGAAGGTGTAAAATTGGAATTATTTAACGGATCAATCACTAAAGTTGAACCTCGGGTATGTTGAAGCTTATTCGTTCCTAAATTGAGAATTTCTTACGTATTCATCTCATCTCAGATATGAAGCATTTCAAAAAATGGTATTCGATCTGAACAACTTTCTATAATTAATTAATGATTATCAAATAAAATAAAATAAAATTAATACGCGTAGTCGGGGCGTAGATTATTATTATTATATTATTATTATATTATTATAATTAGATTATTATTATTACTTAAAATCTGAAACACACAATGGTGTGTTTCAGATTTTAAGTAATTTATTTATTTATTTAATCGTTACCGGTTCATGACCGAGTTGGTATCACACTTGCCAGATAAGCAAGATTTCCAATTTCGAACCCTCGCTAAACTGTCTCTGACAATTGCGCTAAGTACCCTAAATAGGCATTGAATTTAACTTTATAACTTAGTTATATGCCATAAGACAAGGCAAGAGATCATTGGTGGAGTGAAAAGTGTGAGGATTTAGTAGAATATGATAGAAGAGAGAGGTCGGATCAGTTGTACCAGGACGTCAGGATATTGATAAGAACCGATAAGAAAAGAAAAGAGATGCAAAAAGCATTAGTATAATTGGTAAAGATGGGGAATTGATGACAGAGCTTGAAGAAGTAAAAGAAGGATGGAGAGAATACATACGTAGAGGAATTATATGATAAGGCTGGGGAGCCATTGCAAGACGATTTTAAATTCTAAGAAGAAAATATAATAGAAAACGATAGAAAGGGCCCCGATGTAATCATAGAGGAAATTAATTCTGTGATTAATAGCATGAAGAAGGAGAAAGCAACCGGATTAGACGATATCCCAGCAGAATTTTTGATATATACTGACGTTAACCTTAGCTTTCAGTCTAACATATCTAGACCTAAGTTAGCACATTTTATTGTTTCAGGTGGACGTTATTATAAATTCAGCAGCAAGCAATCTAAATCTGAATATGGGCTCCTTATCCAAGGCCATCTACGAGGTGGCAGGAGCTGCCATTCAAGACGAAGTGAAGGAAAAGGCACCGCAGGGTTTAAAAGCGGCTGGAGATCTGGTGGGCACAGAGGGACACAAGCTTCCTTGCACTACGTGTGTCTATCATTGCAGTCTGACGCAATGGGACAACCAACCAAATGGAAATAGTGTGCAGGTTAAAACGCATTTTGGAATAATACATCTCTCTCAGTGATAGGGTTATGAAATAATAATAATAATAATAACTTCCGACAAATTTTATAGCGGTGTCATGGCCGGTGTCCGGTCTTCGAGATCGCTTTACAGGTTCCTGGCAGGTTCTTATTAATCCTTTCCGTGGTTGGTCAGTCATATCTTTGCTATTGATATAGCGCTATTCGGCAGCAAGCTCCGATACAAGATTAACCTTCCATGGGCCCAAGGGGATATCCATCATTTGTTGACTGACATGGGCTTTGAACCCAGGCCACTTGTATCCAAGGCTAACACTCTAACCGTTACGCCATATCCCCTCCCCAATATGTCTGCTCAACATATTTTTCTCTTCTGCTTTTTCTTCAATTTATTCTACGCATTAATTATCAAGTAATTCAGTATCATGAGTTTCGGTTTTTCTCAAACTTTACTTACTTCAATTCTTCCTTCAAATTCCACTTCTAGTAAAGCATTCCCTTTCAGAACATGACACAGCCGGGTTTTCTCTGTATTCTTATACTATTTTATCAAATGGCTATTTGTGGCATCCCTATTTAGCACTTATTTATTCGTCGTATTTGCATGACCTATTTGTATTGGACCTATTGGTATTAGTATTAGTACTGGTATTAGTATTAGTATTGGTATTAGCATTAATATTAGTATTAGTTGTAGTATCAGTATCAGTATCAGCATCAGCATCAGTATTAGAATTAGCATTAGCATAGCATTAGCATTAGTGTTAGTGTTAGTATTAGTGGTAGTATCAGTACTAGTACTACGATTGGTATTAGTATTTTCATTAGATTTAGCATTAGAATTAACATTAGCATTAGCATTAGCAACAGGATCAGTATTTTGTATAGTATTATAATTACAATTTTAATTAGTATTAGTTTAATAATATTGTTAGTGTTAGTAGCATTAGTATATTAGTTATTAGTATTAGTTTCAGTATAAGTATTAGCATTAGTATTGGTATTGGTATTGGTATTAGTATTATTTTTAGCGTTAGCTTTAGTTTTAGCATTAAAATTAGAATTAGCATTAGCATTAGCATTAGCATTAGTATCAGGATCTGTATTTTGTTTTAGTATTATAAATATAATTACAATTAGTATTTGCTTAGTAATATTGTTAGTGTTAGTGTGGTAGCTGCGGTAATACGAGTAATAATAGCAGTGGTAGTAGAAGCAGATCTATATGAAGATGACGCCGGAGACGGGAATGCTGCTGCTGATGATGATAGATAGCTATTATGATATGTAGTATGACACTACACATGTACATGTATGGTTAATATGCATTAGACTTCGATCGTTTTTTAGAAGCAGGCTCTTGAGTGGATAGGTGAATAACATACTGCTACAAAATATGAGAACCCCAAAAGCATTTATTTTGTATCGTAACGTATTAATGAGTAAAGTTAAGTTTATTTTTAATATTGTATATTGATTGTGTAGTTAAGGTTCGTTTGGGGCTTTCTATGTTTCTATTGCTGTGTTAATGAAATAAAATAACGAAGTAGGCCTAACTAACGAATTTAAAATCATTGAACTAAATGGTACAAGCGTACGCAGTAAAATACCAAAAATTAACTAATTCATTACAAGGAAACTTATGGTTAAGCATGGCTTATTTCTAACTTCTCGTAATATAACACTAATGATAGGCCTACATTTTATTCTCTTTAGACCTTTTATAAAAGGTGTTTACTTTGTAAATTACCCTGTATATTTTCCAATCTATGAAGGCGCCACCGTGCAATCATAAACTTGATGGTTTTGCGAAAGGCAACTGCAATGTAATATATCCTAAAAATGTAGGATCTGCACTCTATATATTCTATCTAGACACATATTAAATGTAAATTAAGACTTACGTTTATCATCGTTTGATAAGTAATTGAAATATAATCTTTTGTAATTTTTTAAATACCATTCTGTCAATAGATGAAGAAATACTTAATAAATATGTGGAAATATACTGAATATTGCCAGCCGTCAATATAAACGCACACCCTCCCCTCTCGCCCACCACTCTCCCACTAGGCTTTGTTTATTATGTGATCAGAACTGCCACAACATATTATAAAAGTTCTTTAAAATAAAGTCATAATCTTAAGCCAACGATTAATAAATAAATAACATATGTTTATCTCAACTCAAAAATATGTTTGAACGCAATATTAATAGTGATCATTTTGAAACTCTCTGGCAAAGTTTCCAATCAGTTTATTGCAACTGAAATATAGCGGTACGTCAAGAAGACCTACCGTTATCACTTTAGACCTACCTGTACCATATTCTGTAACTAAAGTAACTACACTATCTACATGTGTATTACAATATCTACATGTGCATTACACTATCTACATGTGTATTACAATATCTACATGTGTATTACACTATCTACATGTGTATTACAATATCTACATGTGTATTACACTATCTACATGTGTATTACACTATCTACATGTGTATTACACTATCTACATGTGTATTACACTATCTACATGTGTATTACACTATCTACATGTGTATTACACTATCTACATGTGTATTACACTATCTATATGTGTATTACACTATCTACATGTGTACTACACTATCTACATGTGTATTACACTATCTACATGTGTATTACACTATCTACATGTGTATTACACTATCTACATGTGTATTACACTATCTACATGTATATTACACTATCTACATGTGTATTACACTATCTACATGTGTATTACACTATCTATATGTGTATTACCTGAAACTTAAATAGTACTTGCATCACTCTGCTAGTTAAATGCAATGAAAAATACTCATAATTAGAATAAAATTAAGACAGATTTCGGATGCGCTCTAAAGATATTTTGTGTGTATCAAATTAGGTTCTAATGAAAGCTGTAGGGGCAGCTCTGAAACAGATCGATGCTTCGAGGCTTAGCTCTATTGCTATACCAGCAATAGGCAGTGGAGTTCTTATGATGCCATTAGATGTAGTGTGGGATTCAATAGTGAAGGAAGTAGACAGATTCAGTCAGAATAACCCGAATACATCACTCAAGAGGGTTGTTCTTGTAGCATATGACAAGGACCCGCGAGCTGTTGCGGTTAGTACAGTTTACACACTCGACTGAAAAAACGATGCTTTGGTGCAGACTGAATTCTATACTTTATTGCACTTTATACATGTCATTATATGCATACTGTATATAAAAAGTAGTACACAAACGTACATATATGTTTCATATATCGGTGGATTCTTAACTGTTCGGTTTATTTGTTTATATCGGAACACATTTCTACATATATAGAAACATACGTGCGGAAGTAAATAGTTAAGCAATACGAAGTGGCTAGCTTAATTGCATGTGTACGTTGTGCTATGTTGTGAAGAATTAAGTCTCTGCAGTTCATCACTATTCATTCAGTGTTACCTACATGAAGTTACACCTTCAATAAACAGTACATGAATGTTGTTCAGGTTAATTAAGTCATAGATGACTTTTAGTGGTTACCATATTACCCATAGGTTTGTAGTTAATATTATAGGCAACTGTAACACACACACACAAACACACACGCACATATATATATATACATATATATTTATATTATATATATGTATGTATATATAGATATATTTATAATATCTGTATGTATATATATGTATATATATATATATATGTATATATATATATATATATATATATATATACATATATATATATCTGCCGCTTGGCAGAACACTAGATATACAGGATATGTATCTAGTGTTCTGCAAAGCAAGCGGCAGGTTCAATGTACATATTATTACTCACATTCTGCTATTCACACTCCATAAAAAGCAAACCATGGATTAACGAGTGAATTCCTACACACATGGCTATGCCTTATCGACACCTTAATTTAGCTTATCTTCTTCTAGTGCACTTCCTAACGGCAGGTCCATGGCATATAACTCTTCCAACCAATTCTATCCTCAGCCTTCCTTTTCATCTCTATAAATGAATTTGAATGAAGAATGTAGTCAATAGCTTGGGAAATATGGCTTTTGAGGTGGTTTCCCGTTGCCTTCCTCAGTTCTTTAATGGAATAACTGCCAGTTAATCCTGGGGACAAATTTTTTGGTGAGGTGAGTCCCCTCTGCCTTCCTCAGCTCCTGCCTTAATCGCCTCTTAAGTACATGCTGCAGCTTGTTTACGGTTGCCCTCTTCTAACAGTAGTACCAACAACACCCTGGCTCAACATATGGTAATATATATATATATACATGTATATTATATATATATATATATATATATATATATATATATATAGGCCCTATATATCATAGTGCGCTGCCAACTGGCTATTAGCAAGTCCATGGTATATAACGCCTCCACTCATCTAATGTCATACATGAATATATAATCTTAATAGTAATAATAATATATAATCATGTATATGTATATGATGTTCTATCGTCATATATATATATATATATATATATATATATATATATATATATACATGTGTATATATATATATAATATTTATATATATATATATAACTTTAACATGTATATTTTGGTATATAATTATACTTAAATTACATATTGGATTGTCCGTAATTATATTGTATTCATTTTATTAATTTAATATATTTAAATTAATATATAAAATATATTTTTACTTTAAAAAAATTACTCGAACAGTTAAGTGGAAAATAGGAGCATAAGTTCACTTTGCTACTTCTATAATTATTTCATAAGAACGAAGGGTTCTTGCATCGATTTTATAATTCCTAATTTGTAAATATGGCAGCAATATTTTGGCCCAAGCCAGACCTCAAAAGTTGTCAAAAATCAATCAATAAATCAATAACAATTCAATGTCCGGTTCCTCGTCATAGGGCAATGTCCTGGGACATCTCGAGCAAACTCTGTAACAGCAGACGTCAAAGCACCACACGATGACGACTGAGTATACGGCTGAGTATACAAAACGGAAAACGAGACCAAAACAGTGCAAGTCCAAGATCCGAGGCAAGAGGATCAGAATGTGGACCTAAATGTACGGGGCAAAGAGATGGGTTTATAGCTTGCCCAGGAAAGTGTAAAACAAAAGAATCGTTTACGTGCGAGACACACTATAAAGTTAAGAAAAGAATGATCACAGATTGGCAAAAACGGATGATAGCATTAATTACTGTAAGTTGAAGTTGCTATAATCTATATAATTCTAACGAATGCCTCGTGGTTTGAGTGGTACAGTCTTCTCTAACGAATATACTAGAGAGAGTAAGCTTACCTTTAGATTTTATTTGCTTAATTGTAAATTATTTCATGAAGTGAAAATTTTTTCAGGATTTCCAATAATAATTCACTGTTAAACTCACCGGTATTTGATATTCAGGTATTCTCTGAAAGGTACGACAATCTAATAAAGGAAGCCAGAAAACAAGCAGGACCATTTAATTTCGTATCTCTGGATCATAAACTTCTACTGAACATTCAGACATCTACCTCGTATGAACTGAATCAAGTTAAAGAAGAAGTGAAGGAACTATTCGGCAACGCGATGGTATCGGATCGGATTCCGATAGAAAGTGTGCCAAAGCTCGTGACCATGGACGTTGACCAGGTTAGTGATGATAATTTACAGCTAAAACGGTCGGACATATATAAGTATATATATATATATATATATATATATATATATATATGTACATAAATATAAATATATATATATATATATATATATATATATATATATATATATGTATAAGGACAACGTTTTACTATAATATATGAATGATAAGGTATTGTTTTGTATTAATTATGCTTGGCTGAGAGAGTATCACGATCGATTAGGTTTAAACTTTCAGATGCGGTTCTGGAGGATAAAATCTTTTCAAGCCAGGAAACTGGCGTTAAAATTAGATTGATAACTTCCGTGTTATAACGAAAGCCAATATTGAATAAAAAGAAGGTATGGGAAGTTAATTTGTAACTATGACTGAAGGAGTTCATTTTTGCCAACAGAAGTAAGAAATCACTGTCACTGAAGCGAAAAACTGATGCAAGATAATGCAATGATTGCGACAGTGGATGCTGCAAATAAAAAGTTGTACTAATGTACATGTAAGAAAATCTTCAACATAGTATGTGTCATGATGTCAAAGTGTGAAATTTAGAATTTCTGCCTATCTCTTCTTCTCCTAGAGTAGTGTTTAACGGCTAGTCCATAAAAAGACATTCTTCCATATCCTATTTTTCACTTGACTAGTTATTTTCTAAATATTTCTGTAATTATGTATTTATTAGTGCAATATAAACTTAAATATTATTCCTAGGAACAGTCTTTCTTTAATTTAAAAATGTCTGTTTCTTTTCATTCATGATGTATTGAAAGAGAACTTATTTTAGACAAAGGACACACCATAATTTATGTATATATATCGTGATGATGCACTTATAACCTGTCCGCCCTTTCAAAATTTATCAAGCACATATTAATTTTAGCATATTTTGGAATTCAACGGATATTTTCAGCCTTTGTCTCTAGTTGTGTTATCAGTGCTTAATTTTCTCTTTTCTTATTTTTCTATCGTGTGCATGTCACATCCGCATGAGAATGTGTAAAGCTTCTTACGTTACTCTTTCTTCTTATCCAAATGTAACCTCTCGAAATTTGCATTTTGTATCCATTTTCATCTCCCATCAGCTTCTACAGTGTGACTTTAATATTATAATTTTTTACCCGTTTCAACCACGAACCCTATATTTAGGCCAATGTTTTTGTAAGTTTTAGGCACTCTTTTAATTTTTGTCAATTTCAATTTATTCTACCGTTTTACCCACTTCGATCAACCTAAAGCAAAAACAGAATGTCTTGCCCTTTAGATCATCCTTAATTAATCTGTTACAGACAAAATGGAATCCAGCAAGCATAGGCAGAAAACCTCACAGCTTTCAACGATTTTCACAAAAGAGCTTAGGCAAATAGGCACTTAACTTGTGAAATTTATTGATACAAGTTATTGTTTGCATGTTTTTGGCCCATAATGTATTAGTTATGTTTTGGGGCTTAGATGGTTGGAGACTAAAGAATTTATTGTAAGAATGGCCAATCTTTATGCAAATAAGAATTTGTAAGTTTAATAGATCAACATTTAATTTAAAGACAGTGGCCTACCTAGTGACGGAGGCAGTGTAGGTTTCTATTTTGATTATTGAGTAGTCGGTGTGAGGTTAAATCCCTGGCTGGTCACCTTACCAACGAGTCATGGATTAATATTTTATAATTCATCCATTAGATCATTGCCGCTGTTAGTTGAAACTAACATAAGAATTGCGCATAACCATAGCTAGGATTGACATTTTAATGTTCCCATGGTGCAGTAGTAATGACAAGTATTAGCGTCCGTGTCTGATCTCGAATGGTTTGGCTGCGGTTATAACTCGTAACCTCTGGATTGTTGAGTCTGCATGCTTACAGCAAAGTTGGATGCAGCTTTTAGATTTCTATCTTGCTAATATTTGATCGTCCTTGTGAGGTTAAAACTAAATGTTGATTACGCGAGATATAACAGTATCTCGTAATTGCTACCTAGTTCAGAAGTTATCGTTTAATTTGTTAAGTGAAACTTTCTATATATTTTTGAAGTGAATTGGATAATGTACGCTTCAATATTTTAACACGTCATTAATGGAAACTGATTAAAATAGATACTTCATGTTTTAATCTTATCAGTGCACTAGCGTTTGTCTAATATTGCATGTATTTTCTACAGCTAAAGGCCCTGCAATTTCTGCAGTGCACCCATCAAGTGAGAATAAGGCTGAGAAGAACTCAAGGCAGAATCGAAGCCATTGAGATTGAAGGCTTTCAGGAAGATGTCGGGAATGCTAAAGAAGATATACTGGGCATATTTGATGAGTGAAACTCACTCTGTCTAGCATTCCTTGAGCGATATTGAGTACCACAAAAAGTCCTCCTGTTAGAATGAGAACTTTTATTTAAGTTTATCCGAATTTATGTTTATAGAAAGTTGTAGAAGGACATGATATAAGTTTTACTCTATGCATGGAGATCCATACTTTAAAGTAGGGCCTAAATCTTAGACCTACCTTTATTATGTACCAATTATATGTAACTGACATTAATTTTATCCAGAATAGTGCTCCAATGTGATGGGTTTAATGAAGATTTTATTTAATGAAGCACAAGTCATACTTTTCTAGTTTGTTAGACTGATTTTTAAAGTAAAAAGTTAACTATTAATGCTTATAGCAATTGAATAAAGTCCACTTTGCGACAGCGGTCTGCCAGATTTGTGCTACCTCTATTAGAACTTCAGCCATTTCTGTTGCTTTGTTAATAATAAATTATAGTTAGAACAAAATGATTAAGCTCTATTTTAGAAGTCTTAAGAAATCAACCTAAAATTTAAGTATGCGTTGCTACTTCGAAACAGCAGCGTGTCAATCGATGTTTACGTCGACGTTGCCCTCGATAATCCACAATCTCGATAATCAGAATTCAAAATTTTCTAAAAATTTCATATATCCATGTCCCAATGAAATTCGAGTCCTCAACTCTTGCGTTGGAGTCTACGTCAGCATGTTTTTTATTTGAGCTGGAGATAGAGTCTGAGTTCAAGCGTTTCTGGACATAGACTAAGACATAGACTACGTCATAGACTTTGGACTGATTTTCTGGATTTTGGAATTTGCACCATTTTTGGACCTTTTTTTTACTCATCGGCTTGATTTTGTCTCAATAGTGCTGGATGTTGTCATTGATGACTGTAGCACTTCAATTGTTGTTATTTTTTAGCGTAATTTATCGTTCCTTATTAATTAGTTGGCCTAAATAAACCTTAAGCAAATATGCATGCCAAAGTTATTGGGTAATCAACAGAATGTCAAATCACCTATTTTGCTAAGTGATATGGCATTTTTATATATATTATGAAACTGGCATTTCGTTGGAAATTGGTTTCTTTCTACACCTTTTTCTCTAATGTAGAAAATATTGCAAAAAGATCTGTGTTACAGTTTTTGGATCTCGTTGATATGCGACTTTATAATTTCTGTATTACTTGATATAGCTGAACTTTGACAATTATTGTTGTATGTTGAATATAATCAAAATTGTTTGCACTTTAAATACTATAATTATAGAAATATTTTATATTTGCATGTATGATACATACAGTAGGCCCTACTGACTGTAATTTATTGTAACCAGCGATTATTCTTAAATTCGCTTTAAATACAAAAAATATTTTTATATTAACGCTATTGATTGACTGCAAATTTTTAGTATCGTCAAGTTCGTTTATGTCTCAGCGAATAGTGTTACTCACAAATGCTTGAGTTACAATTATTGTGTTTGCAAATTAAATATAGTAAATATTTTTCTGGTCTAAATGCATATTTTTACTGTCGTGCATTTATATTGTTTTAATTATTATTTAACGCAAGTGCGTCAGTGTGCAGTATACTCTTGGTTGAATTCGTATCTGTTTGGTCTATATTTGGAATGAAATCATTCTTTCGAGCATTTTTGTCAAGTCAATAAATCAATTAATAAGAATTTAACGTCCGGTTCCTCGCCATAAGGCAATGTCAGCGACGTGTCTCTTACAAACGCTGTACAAACAGACGCCAAAACACCACGTGGTGACGACTGAGTATACAAAAACTACAAGAGAAAGCAAGATTCAAACAGTGCAAGTCCAAGATCCAAGACAAGAGGGGTCAACATTTAGACTTATGACGGAATATAATGGGTCTTTAGTGTGCCTAGGAAAGCACCAATACCTTCACAAATCACTCAATACTGCATTTTCACTTTGCGTTCTTAGTATTTCATCTCCTGTTACATGTAAGATTTATTTCATCGTTTTGCTCGTTAGCTTGACTCGGTTACGCAGTGTTTGATATTACCATGGCCGACGGTATCCAATGTAATGCATCATTTGTGTGCTTAAATTATATTATTTTCTTACAAGCTGATTCCTTTACATTGAATTGACTTGAAATTTAATCTACTTTTTTCGGAACATTACAAAACGCCACACTGGGTCAGGAAGCACAGATGCTTGTTTAAGACCCATTTCCTCCTTCCTCTCCATGGCTATTAGTAATCGTTGCCTTTTCATGGTACATTAATTGCAGCCGGCGCGGACTGAAGAATAACCTTCCATCACTCTGGAATTTTTACCTTTTTACCCACTAATTGCTGACCGAGGTCTATGTAGCTTAACTTCGATAATTGACGGGCAACTAAACCAAGTGCACTAAATCCCGCCGTGAATAACTTAACGCACATAGAAATAGAAATACATCCAGTTTTAATATTTCAGATAGCTCTGTGTCTCTATAGCTTCTCATAGGTCTGTATGCTAATTTGCTATTCCTTCGAAATTTGGACTCGTATTGAAATTATGTTCTGGTACATTTTGCTTGATTTTCTTGAATTTCATTGAACACTATAACTTCAATTTCAACTTCTTTACATTTCATATATCTATTTATATAATGTACCCATGTTGTGTCTGTGTTGTTTGAAGAATATACCAACCGGTGACTGCACGTGTAGCAGCAGGCGAAGATCTAAGATCCAAACCAACGTTAAAGAGAGCATTCGGTTGGTGAGCGCCCTAGGCTCCAGAAATTGCTACGAAATTTTATAAAACGCATAGAAGAGATGATAGGGATTGACAGATGATATGGTATGGGACAGAGAGGAGCGGAGAAGGTCTCTTCGAACCCCGACCCTAGTTAAACTGGAATTAAGGGGAAGAAGAAGATGATGATGATGATTATGATAATGATAATGATAGTGATGATGATGACGATGATGATGGTGGTGGTGATGATGATAATCGTGATTATAATGATGATGAAGATGATAATGATAATGATGATGATGATGATGATAATCTATTTACACATTGACGGTATCTGGCATTGCGAATTTTTTATATTTGATTTTCACTCATTTATGTTTGTAGTTTTGATTAATGAATGAAAATAAAAATTTAGTTTGCAATTAATTTTCTTCTGAAATTATGCAAAAACTGAATGATATACATGGAGCTAAGGGTCTAGTAACTGTCGACTATGCTGTTCACGTCTCGCTGACTGTTCAACACACGTCAAGAGAAAGATTCCTAGCTGGTCACAAGAGTTTCAGCTAAAAAGCGCACTAAGAATATTCATGGCCACTAAAGTATATTTATAACCACCATATAAATACGTGCTTAGGGTTTGTTGTAGAGGTTCGGTGGTTTAGGGTAATCCAAAAAACATCGTCTAGTCATACCCACAGCCTACCCTGACACGTCATAACCCTAATTAGGCTTTGAGTTTAGTAGCTGTGGCTTGAGGGCCTTAGCCTAGGCCTGAGGGGCTTAGCGGAGGCCCGAGGGGCTTAGACTAGGCCTGAGGGGCTTAGCCTAGGCCTGAGGGGCTTAGCCTAGGCCTGTGGGGCTTAGCCTAAGATTGAGGGGCTTAGTCGAAGCCTGAGGGGCTTAGCCTAGGCCTGAGGGGCCTAGCCTAGGCCTGAGGGGCTTAGCCTAGGCCTGGGGGGCCTAGCCTAGACCTGAGGGGCTTAGTCGAGGCCTAAGGGCTTAGCCTAGGCCTTAGGGGCTTAGCCTAGGACTGAGGGGCTTAGTCGAGGCCTGAGGGGCTTAGTCGTGGCCTGAGAGAAAATATACTAGTGGGCTTTTTAGCTTCCGGTCATCACATTGGCTTAAATTCGTTGTATAGGCCATAACGATTTTAATATTTGTTTGGTTACCATTAGGCCTGTTAAATCTGCGCTATTAAATCTGCTTTCGCAAGAAAAACCCACTAACGAAATTGATTTAAATTCTTTAAAGAAAATTTAAAGGAATATGTATCCAATGCATCAAATGACAACGTGTGTGCAATATTTATTGTGCAGCCCGATTACTTTTTATTGCATAACACCAAAACGGCAAACATGTGGAGCTTACTTAGTATAATATCAACTGTACAAAATTAATTTAATCAGTAAAGGAGAGGGAGTCGAATAAATCTTCCACTGAAACGGAATAGATTTATTAATTTAGGAATGAAAATAGATATAGGAAATTGCTATGATTGGTTGATTGAGTGTTTGGTTATTTAATTAATTGTTATTCATTAATTGATTGATTTCTGTCTATCGATCGATTGATCGATCGATTCGTCCGTCCATTCATTCATTCATTCATCCATCCATCCATCTATCCATTCATCCATCCATCCATCCATCCATCCACATCCATCCATACATCCATGTATGAATCAATTAATCAATTAATCAATCAATCAATTAGTCAGTAAGTCAGTTAATCAAGCAATCAAACTGCCAATAAATTTATTAAACAACCAAGCAACCAATCAGTATTGACTTATGCATAACATTTCTTCCGAAGGCGATAAGCTAGGGACGACTGTATCAGATTCTAGGTGTCATATCGCAAATCCAAATCCAACGTTATTATAGGTGAAAGAATAGACCCTGTGGAGGGATTAACTAGTTTATTAGTACTCTTACAACAGCTTGAATGCAAGGAGTGTATATGAAGTGTTTTGGATTCTCTACTTGGCATGAGAATGGCGAATATACGGGTACTTCAAAGTTACTGACTGCTACACTGGTTACTCAAATTCCGCGGCAGTTTCGCTGTCTCTAATTCTTGTCTGAAGAATATTTAAGCGATCAGACAAAAAAAACTACAAAAGTGCTTTGTTTGTTTGAGATTATTATTTCTATACATCTTCGAGAGAGATCCCGTAGAACAGGAATTATTTATGATATGGAGCATAGAAATCGTGCGTGGATTCAGCAGCACGCGCATGAATATTTAAACTACGGCAGTGTCTCTAGTGCGAAACATAATGGAGTTGCTACATTTCATTGTAACTAGTAATTAACGGCGCTTTGAACCCACACCCAGTGGTTGGTCAGGGTCTCATTAGAACTGGACCAATAATGGGGTTTAGAGCCATGCCCCTAGCTGGGCCACTTAATTCTGTGAAATCTGACATATATGACAATAAACATATACTGTTAGTTTGTTCGGCAGTGTTTGACTATCTTCGCAATTCACTATATATTATGACTTTTTATCATTTTAAATAAGTGTCAGTTTAACTAATTGATGAAGTTATCATTAAGATAAAAGCAAAATTTTAACCTTGGATATTGAAAATAGTAAATTGTCAAAACGAAAGTAGTAGTTGCAAACAGTTCAAATTTTACAGTTGTTTGCATAAAGAGTTGATGGAAATTCAGTTTATTTGCACTGGAATGATTTGTAGATCCGAACTCTATTTCTTATAGAATTTGATAGAAACATTTTAATCCTTCGCGATGTTGTCTTAAGAAGCACAGTCATCTGCTCTGCAAGACTGGCAATCCCGGTAAAGGGGAGAAACAGCATTGCCTCTAATCTAAGTTCCTACCATTAAATGTCTGCTCCTACCATTTCTATTCATTTTTCAGATATCGATAATAAAACTGATTTACTTATTTAGATACTTGAATTATTTGTGATAAATACTTAATTATTAAGCCTAATAATACTTAAATGCATCCTGCCTTCTCAAATTTCCATTTTATGAGAATATTACACAAGCTTTATTATTAGTTAGAGTACTTATTGTTAAAAGTCAAAGTTTCTGCAGCAGGGTCATGATCTAAATACGCCATCTAAGTGACTGTGCAGAATAATAAGTAACTGTTGATAGTTTTACAACACCCGTTGGATAAGTTCAGAATGGACTATTTCTTCTGATGTTTCAATCATAACGTTGGTAGATACTGGGCGCAGTTTTCTTCGGCAAGTCTGCTGTGAATCTGCAACAATATAAACATAAAACACGTCTGTATCGATATGAGGAGTTATCATTGCGATAAAATATCACAATGATATTTAAAATCAGACAGTGATATTGCGGTCTTTACAAACAGATAGTTGATATACAGTTTATATGCCTAATTAGAAACTAGTAAAATAGGCTACTGACTCCTATTTAGTTCTCTTTTCGGTCAGATATGCAATGACTCTTGAATTAAATTAATTATAGATAGATTAGATTCACTAGTTTATAGTGTGTTTCCTTAATTATCAGGAAACCATTCGCTAAAACCCGGTCTGATCCTATCTACAGTAAGAGTGTATCTTTTGCTACTGAAATTACCAATACCATTTGTCATCTCTTTTATATCGATTCAATCTATCTCTGTATCAAATAAAAGCAGGGAATTGAATGAGATAGATACAAAATACAGGACCTGCCATTTCTCGCAAATATCCCTATAAAAATTGAAAGTTTTTAGCTACATGTACCTAGACATTGAAACCAAATTTCGGATATACAATTAATCTCGTGGATGTTTTGAGTTCACAACAATTAGCAAGCGCGATCGTGTGACTATTTAGAAGATTATGAAGTTAAGCAGCGGGGTTCAATAATTCAATTCTTTGATAGTAGTGATGTGTCTCTCTGTCCATGTTGTCAAATTAACTACTGTACTATTGCACACTTCTGATTATCGCTTGGTTGAGTACCAATCCAAGAATTTCTTGTAATATTCAAAATTAGCTATTTTCTTTAATTAAGTTTTGATGCTAAAATGTTGAGAGAGGATTGTGTTACTTCTATTATATAAAAATTCAACTTTCGTTTCTGCAGAATATTCTCGCTCTTGTTGCATTATTATTCTGATAATATTTTCAAAGTTTTCTATATATCAGAAGAGACACTCCGATCAATCACATTTATATAAGCGACTATAGCACGTTACCACTAGTTGACGTTACGCCACGTGACTAAATTGAGTATTTCATAGTATCTGACATATGCGATTTCTGTAGAATTTTATGAGCTAGAATGTTGAATCTATTAATGTTAGAGTTTTCAAGGCTTACATAATGTCTAACAATCTTCACTTAGCGGTGCTTTA
Source organism: Enchytraeus crypticus (assembly GCA_905160935.1). Taxonomy (NCBI): domain Eukaryota; kingdom Metazoa; phylum Annelida; class Clitellata; order Enchytraeida; family Enchytraeidae; genus Enchytraeus; species Enchytraeus crypticus. The sequence goes on from CAJHZI010000773.1 coordinate 124,238, forward strand.
TAAATTTTCTTACATGCACGTTTAGAGTTACAGAATAACATTATAATTCACAGTTACATACCTGTTGCATGGTTTGATAGAGCTCTGCAATACTTCTCGCCATACTATCACAAATACCTTCACCTCTCTTGCCCCAACCCTTTCTCTTCTCCTCACTCAGCTGCCCCGATAGATTCATGGCCCAATACTCACCCGCTCTCTTGCCCCAGCCCTTTCTTTTCACAAGCTGTTCCTCATAGCCGCTCCTCAGAGCCCATTCGACCTGCCTCATCCTGTCAGGAGCGAATCTCTTGCCCCAGCCCCGCCTCTTGTTCATCTCGATGATGTCCTCAGCCAGCCCTCCGTCATCTTCGTCATCTAATGTTGGTACGTAAGCGTCATTCTGTCGCCTTCTTCTTATGTCTAAGTCAGACATGCTGTTCCGGTCAATGCTGTATTCGGAATCCAACCCGTTGTTTTCATGAGAAAGTGCAGCGAAATTTAAGTTACTAATGATTAGGAGAAATGGTAGTAGTACGAGCGACATTTCACCTGTAATCGTTCTAAATTTAGTAGACCTATTTAAAGTGTAAGTTGTCTAAACTTTGAAGTCTGCTGAATGGAGTTTTATTACATTATTTAAATTTATATAACATTGTCTCTTTGTGCAATAATTAACTAACAAATTTTCACGTTCAATAAATCAACATGAATCATTTAAGGAGCCTGTTTAAAGCAACAATATCTCGTGTATAGCCTAATCTTTTATGCAAGTGGTGTACTCCTAATTGATTCTAGCCAATACTTAAAGTAAATCACTGAGTCAACTTTTGAAGTATTCTGCTACAAGAATGAATTATTGCTAGAAAAGCCTGGAACCTGCATCGCTTTGCAAGAAGAAACTAATGAAATTAGTGTTATTTTATTATTATTTGTTGCATTCCATAAACCACTCTTTAGGTTATACGCTTCTTGTTATAGAGAATAAGTAAAAAATCTCAGTTGAACTAGGGTCGGGATACGAATAGAATTTCTTTTGAAGTGTTTCTATTCGTTTAAATTTTGTATCAATTTCTGTGCGCCTAGGCGCTCACCAAGCGAATGCTCTTTCTGCCTTTGGTTTTGATCTTGTTATTATGTCGCCTTCTGCGACACGTGCATATTTACACGGTTGGTTTATTCTTCAAGCTACCCGGGCACAACACGGGGAATTGGCGTTATAAAATAAATTCAAATAAGGAAATAATGGACCATATGTAAATTCAATTATTTGGTCTATTTCATCCAATTGCAATTTAATGAATCCCTTGAGAATTTATTCACTGAAGTGATTAAATGCTCTCTTTAAGTTTAGATCATCAATTCTGCTAGATTTGGCATTCATGGCGCCTAATGTTTTTATTAATAACAGTAGCACTCGCGATGGGTATTGTTGTGGTTATTTAATTCACTGGAAGTCCTATCAAATTATAATTATCAATGTTAATTCCCTATCATAAAATACTATAAATTTCCTAACGATTTACTTCATCTAACAAGTATTAGGCTACTGATAAAGATCATTCAGAAACCTATCAAACAGTTTTGCTTAGCACACTCGTAACTAAATGTCAGAACCACATTCTGAACAGTGAAAGAAAGAGTGGTCTAGTCTGCCAAAACTCACAACTGATGTTATAAGAATTCTGTAGGCTTCACACTTTTACAATCAATTTACAGTTTTGATGTTTATTACCTTAATTAGAGAAGCTATTAAGTTTCGTTCTGACACCTTAAAATTTCGCATAGCATGGATTCCAAAGTGCTACATCTCAAAGATGTACCAGAACAAACTGAGATGAATAATTCTTATTAATAAAGATAGGCTTATATCTAGGAATTAATATAAACCACACTAGAATGCAAAATAATTATGACATGACCTCACTACCTTTGTATTATTTAATCTACTCTACGTAGGCCAATCAAATGGTAAATGCTACCGGATCTGTGTGATGCTCATTCTAAGAACTAAACGACTCCACGGCAGATGTCGCTTTCTTCTTTTGTTGTATGAGTGCATGCATCCCATTAAACCTCATAGACCTATACCAACTGAGTTTCTCCATTATATTTTAGGGCTGGTTTAAGTAAATCATCCTACTGTGTAGATTTTATCATAAGAATTATTTTATTATTTATAGCACGGTGTACTAAAGACCCTGTATTAAACAACTAGTAAGCAATATAATATTCACCTGAGAAGTGTACATTGTTAAGTCTATAAACTTCTAAAGTTATCACAATTAGACATACATACAGCTTTTTACCTCTTGCACCGTATATCTGGCTCCAAAATTTCACCATTATTTTTTTCTTTTTTCAGTTGTGCAGTATAGAGAACAAATCATCTCCTTTATATACCATGTAGCTTGAAGTTGCTGTCTTCTTAATAGAAGTCAATATACCAACACGAATTATCCTCAGAAATGCCTCTAAGAGTCTCCATGAGTTGTGTGAGGGACACAGCTCGTGTAGACTATTGAATAGAATAAATAAATCTACTTATAATATGACTTGTGAAAAATTGGGCTACTTTTAAAAATTATATTTGTAGTCCTTGCTAGGGAAAACTTTGTTAACAAAGTGTTCTTATTGAAAGCAGTCACTGACTAGGATTGTGTACCCTGGCAATCTTGCCCCTACACTGTTAGTATACTAAGAGAGAGAGAGAGAGAGAGAGAGAGAAAGAGAGAGAGAGAGAGAGAGAGAGAGAGATGGGGGGAATCTGAAAGAGAGAGAGAGAGAGAGAGAGATGGGGTGATCTGAAGAACTACTTCAAATTACTCAATCAATATACCTTTGACTGAATTGACTCTAAATATTTAGATACAAGTTCTGTTTTATTTCCACGTTTGAAACACATACATGCTATAATGAACAAATAATGAACATGGCAATTAAATAGTAGGTAGCAAATACATGTAAAGATATATCGCCGTCGGCGAGCAATGGAACATTCCCCTGCATAAGTTGTACCGTAAAAATAAGTCAAACTATTTATTTATATAAACAGCTTCTAACGAAAACAATATTTTACATTTAATGATTTACAAGTCATTATAATTGTCAATGATATGTGCGAGCATTAGTTTAGCATGCTTGATTATACGACGAGACCCTTTAATATCATTTCTTGAGTGTTATCAACATTATTCTACTTTTCGTATTATTCACAGTCTGTTAATCTAAACAGTACACGACTTTGTGTCTCAATTAGATTAGTTGAAGAAAATGTATCGACATCTCTTATGTACGCCCTAAACCTACATACATGTTGTTTCAAGTCGTTGTTCTACAAATTGCTCAGTCGAGATTTTTGACCACATTCTTGGTATCCATTAGATATCTACATAGCTCCAAACACAAAAGCAGTTGCCGAGATGTAAGCTCTTTCTGTTACAGTTTAATCAAATCATCAATGAAACTGAAAAATGAAATATGAAACTGGAAAAATGAAGAACGTGTGGCGGCAGCGCTAGAATTCGATAGGAATTGTGAAAGTGTATAATTGTGCGGCCTTCCAACTGCCCATACTTGAAATATGTAGGACTGAGTTGTGCTTTGAGAAGCATTTGTTCTTATTAAAGCTGAATTAAATTAAAAACTGTACGGAGGTAAATAGTTAGATAACTAGAGGAATTGTTCATCGGATAAATAATATAATTCCAACTAAATTAAGAATCCTCTATTTAAAATTATACTAATTATTTTATTAATGAGTTATCTCTCTCTCTCTCTCTCTCTCTCTCTCTCTCTCTATTTTTGTTCTTTGTATTGCCAGTACGTTGTCTGTCATGTTTGCGGTCCCCGTCCCTTATAACACCCCATAGGCAATAAATGAAGGTGAAAGTTTAACGTCCGGTTCCTCATTGGAATACGACATCGGAGACGTAACAAATGGAAAACACAATTACAAGCAGTTCAAGCCACCTCAAAGCACTAGCAAATACATGTACAGTGTCAGATTGAAATTATATGCTTAGACCGAACAAATGCATGGCCAACATGTTGAGTCAGTACCAAACCTATATAGCCTTTAACTTGAAATACTGTTTCGGTAATTTAATGTCGGTCCATTATTACTTGTCTTATTTCCTTCTTACTCTCATCTTATTTCATTCTTACTCTCGTCTTAAGGCACACGAATTCTACTACTAGTCTATTCTGTACTGGATAAGGGTTAACTTGTGCAATGATTTCTAATTATGAGATAAAAGACCGAATAAAAATTGTAACTACTGAAATAGAATAGAAATAAATGCTGACTGAAATAGAAGAGAAATAGAAAAGTAATTTTGAAAATAGTATAAAAATTGAAACTGGTATAATCATAGACTGATTTAAAATACTAATATAAAAATGTTTGCAAGAATACAATAGACCCTGAAATAGAAAAAATAGTGTGAGAAGGGAATAACACTGCCCACAACATATCACTCTACCGTTAAAGCTAATACACTTTTTGGCGAATGTTTATGTTTCACACAGCATGCGTCTTTGAGAAAAATAAGCAGCATGTTATTTCATATGTACGTCGAGTGGGTATACATTTAATTATTCATGACTTCTGTTACATACGCAGCTTGAGTATCTTATCTACCTTCATTATTGCACCTACTGGCTGTTACATTAGGGGCTGTAATTACTTTGCATAAATATAAATTACTAGAAATTGTCTACCTTCAACACAGGGCAGATTTTCAGAAATGTTTTCGCTATAGAGTAAGCTTTCAAGGATTGGAAATTAGTGCTCAAATACTGAAATATAACAATTGTACCTGCCTATATAGAACCTCTGTTTTGTTATACACTCTGTCTTGTATGGAATTGAATCAGAACCTGGGTTCAATTGCTCCTGAGATAAATGTGTTACTTAGCTGCTATCGAATTGTTAGCCTACACATATGATTGCAATCAGGTTTAAGGGTTAATGTGTAACGTTAGCTTTAAGTATCATGCATTGCCCTCAGTTAAATATATTGGCGCAGTCTAAATAGAGTATAATTGTAATAAAAGATACTGATAGCCTAAGAATCAGGAAGAAGAAGATTTGAGAAGAATCAGGAGTCGAGAGTCTCTGAGTTTAACTAACACTTTTTATACCTAGCAAATCTGAATTAAACTGAACTAAGGTAAGCTGAAATTATTGCCTTAAGGCGAGGGACCGGACGTTAAATTCTTATGGATTGATTGATTGGTTTCGAATATTTGAAGTATTCTATAAATATAATCACTGTATTTTCTATGTGTTATGCAAGCAATGAATAATTAAATATTGAAACGCTTACAAATAAATAATGATATACTTAATTTTTATTTCTTATTCCTTATTTATATTTTTATGTACTTCATGTCTGTACTTCAAAAAGGGCCTCAATTTGCATCTCTATTTCAATTTAACCAAGCTAATGGTTATTTTGGCATTCTGTTCCAATAATATGGAGATTCTGATGTTTAAATAGCTGAGTTCTTGGCAGAATTCAAAGCTTTGTAAAACTCTAGTATAAAAAATTAACATTACATGTACATTAGTGATGAATGAAAACGAGACACGGCTAGAGAAATTCATTTGAAATACAGCGAAAGAGATGGTGTGATAGAGACAGAAGAGAGAGAGAGAGAGAGAGAGAGAGAGAGAGAGAGAAAGAGAAAGAGAAAGAGACAGCGAGTGAGAGAAAGGAAGAGAGAGAGGGGGGGAGAATGAGAAAGAGAGAGAGAGAGAGAGAGAGAGAGAGAGAGAGAGAAAGGAAGAAAAGAACCAGAGTGAAGCTGTAGCATATTATGCTATTATTTAGGTGAGAAATTTCTCAAAGCAACAGCCGAGTCTTTGAGAAACAAGAAGTTGTAGGATGACTCAGAATGTTGTAATTATCTTCTTATTCTGTAGTTTAAGCGCTTTCACCATTCCTGAGTGTATAATATATCGTCTATCGTCTAGCTATGAAAACCACTGTGCTAAAAGTTTCTTCGGCCATCCGAAAATCCTTTCAACAAAAAACCTGTTTCAAGGGTAAAATGGAATCTAATGAAGTATTTTGAAGGAATTATTTAATGCTGAAATTAAGCCGATTCAATAATTCTAATCGGAGATGTTCTTACATGTAAAATAATTCTCCAAATTTAGCGGGTTTGGCGCACTTGTTTAACTGTGATCGACAAGAAACTAAATTAAGCAAAGTCATGTTCGGTTAGTACTTTGATTGTACATTAGTGATCACCTTGAAAATTTGTAAATGAAATTTTTAAAAGCAGAAACTAATTGAACAGGAAAGTAAACGTGTCGTATATCATGATTATATCCAATAAAGAGAGTAGGCCTAAAATACTACATTAGATCCTATATAAGATATATTTACTTGCATCTCCTCAGGTTTGACGTCTTGAAGAGAAGCCCTTTGGGCTTCTGACCTTGACGTTAAACCAACGTCATCGTCATCTTTTCAGGAGAAAACAAATAAGAATTGACAGATTTTATCTCTCACAGAACCTACCTAAGATATTAATTGTTTAAAACACGCAAAATATCGAACTTGGCATTAAAACCTTATGCAATCTTGATTTTATTTTGAAAGTATTACTGATTCTTTTCAAATGATAGTTACATTTTATTACATAAAATAAATGTACATAGGTGACATTGGTATAACTAACTTACCAATGTTAATCCGCTGAGGATGGTATTTTAGCTTTTAGGCTCTTATATGTGCCCTAGGTTTACCTTGATTCTACACTGTTGCATGTAGTTTCTATGTTGATGTACCGCTTTGTTTTGTGCTAATCGAATAATTAAATTAAAATAAATTATTAAATGCGCCAACAGACCAAAGATGATCGGACTCGCTGTCCCTTGCTGACTCCCACGTGATACGATAAGTGCTTTAAATAAATATCGGCTAAAAACTCTCTCTCTCTCTCTCTCTCTCTCTCTCTAATGTTCTACCAAGTGGCAGGTTTAAGGTACATATTCCTACTCATATGCCGCTTTTTACGCTTCATAAAAAGAACTCCATTGATCAACTATTTAATTCCTTCACAGAAGGTTATGCCATATCCACATCTTAATGTAGCCTACATGTATATAGTAGTTTAAGAATAATACGGTTTCTGATTTGGCTTCACGTTGCCCTCCTCAGATCTTGTGTAGTTGCCTCTTACGACACATGTAGTTTACTTTTGGTCTATTTCTTCAACGTCCCGAACACAACATAGGAATGAGCTCTGTAAACGACCATATATTAATTATTATTCGTTTCAGCGCGCAAGTAATTCTCTCTACATGTAGATTTTCTTAGTTAGCTTAGTATTGTTATAGTTTTGAAACATAATTCGGTCACTGTCAGGGATTTATGCCCTGATATTTTGTATAGTAAGGTTAATTATATTATTTATATATATTGAAAGTTATACAGTATTATTTTAAATTATTTTCTATTATAAAGGAGTTTAGAGGTTAGTTAAGCCTATGCTTGGCGTGACGTCGCTAGAGTGGGCGGAGCTAAAAGAGAGAGTTTGTTTAGACAAACTCTCTTTCCAGAAAGGTGAAGGTCACGAGAGGAAGTGGTAAATGAGATTACACGTGTTTGTTTGGATAGAGGATTAGAAGGATCGAAAGAATTAGAATAGACTGTTTCAGAACAGTGTTGGATAATCATTAGGTGATATCCAAGTTTTGGTTGATCACTAGTTGATCAGAGGAAAGAGTTCCCGAAGTAATTCAAGTATACTAACGCAGTTATTGAGGAAACAATCAGTTAGCATTTCCATAATGGAATTTATGTTTTGAAGTGTTAATTAGATAGAGCTGGGTATCGTATTTTCGTTGATTTTATATTATGTAAAGTCGTTTTAGTGTTACGAGTTAAACGTGTATGTGAATATTTCGGATTCTTCATAAGGACAGTTAATTTGAACTTACTTAGCTTTTCGTTGATATTATCTATTTGGATATTTCTTTATTTTCTTGATCTGTATTAAATTCGCGTTTTAGTTTAAATTAAAATAATTAAATATTAAATACCGTACGTAGTCTGTTAGTAAATCCGTGAAAGGTCGGGGTCTGTAGATTAGAGTGTAGTTTAATTACGAGGTTAAATGCAAAATCCAGCGAATTAGTACATTTAAGGATTTATCGTCTATTTCAGGTGTGGTTAGCCTGTTGAAGTAGGACCAACCCTGACAGTCATCTATCCGATATGTACTTTATAGCCGACCAAGATGGACAGCAAGCTAGACTGATAAGTTGAAGGCCATCGGTTCGAATATCAACCGTACCATCTCTGACAGTAGCCTTTTTTGTGATGCGCAAAAAGAGGTCAACCTTAGTTTTAATAAGCTTCACCTTAGTTTTATTTAGCTTCATCACAGTAATTTTTCATCAAAACTGACCGAGGAGCTAAACTTTTGCATATAATTCATTACATCGTCCCCTAGAATATTTTTGTTTTAAAGCAGTGGAACAACAATAATGACTGTTATGAATTACTACAATGAATTGTGCTTTTAGTAGAGAAATTTAACAGATCAAGTGAGATTACAATGTTACAATTATTAGAATATTAATTTCACCGCTAGCGGGTCTCAGCTTCGAAATTAAAAAACCAATACGAAATCGAAAATCTTAACGATCGAACCATTTTCTTGTCAATTGATTAAGCCACTCCAGTTAAGCTTATAAGCTTGCCTGCTAATTTGTTAAGTCTACCTGTTATATCTTTTCATTAATAGAAAGCTATCATTGCAGTAGGCCTATTTCAAAGACTTTCTCACACATTCCTGATCATTCTTCTATGCCTAATATAACGTAACAACAATCATGTCCCAGAAAACGCTGACTTGGAAAGAGACTGTGGATGAAATAAAAGCACAAATGTAAATGGGATTTTTTCTAGAAAGTTTACAAGTTAAAATGTAACTTTGATTTTAATAGATCTACTTTTGACTGAAGGTACATGCACTTTTGAACCAAAGATAAATCTAGTGCAATGGCAAGCGCTTAATTCATGAAAGGACATATCAACTTAGTCCTAAGAACACACTACACTGAGTACTGGCGTCGTTTAATTTAGTATAATTAAGGCTTTATTCGTTAAACATATATCTTATAAGTAATTTCAATTATGAATAATTTGAAATGCTCAACAATGAATTACGAGAATTTTATCTTTCGTTGACACAAAACTTTCTAATTTCTATAGTCGTATGTATTTGCACTAATATTTCTATTCAGTATTTTAAGGTATTTCTAATTGCTACTTTACTTCCAGTATTTATTAGTTTGGCCATTTGTGCAGAGAATTAGCTTTATATGGTTTCGTATCACTGAAATAACTCGACATGGAACTTCCAGCAGAAGTCTTTGCGAACCTCCTGGCGTCAGGAGTTCTTAGGCGATAAGACGGCGATGATTTTGGAAGAGGTTTTCCGTATTCCTCTATCAACGACTTCATTGCTCCTTCCATTCGTCGATCATCATGCCGCTTCATATGAGGTCGATCCAGATCCGGTGCTGTCCGTCCATACTCCGCAATTAATGACGTCAACGTTCCTCTGTGCTTATCGTAAATATCCTTCCCAGAATACTTCACTCTCGCTTCAGGAACGGGATCACCAGGCAGTTCCCCTTTGATGACCTTGAAGCAAGTGTCAGCTGACCGAATTTTCTTCGTCTTCTCAGAAAACTGACCGTCCATTTCGTTGTTGAACGGTGCCACAGGTTTTGTCTGAGTGAGTAGACAGGCCATTGTTGATCCCGTGTTTTTAGCATGATTCTCCTTGGCTTCATCGGACAGGTTGTAACTCCGAGGTTTGCTATAATTACTGGTTCTACTGGCTTCAACGTTGAGCAGGTCCTTCATCGTTCCCGCTCGCTGTTTGTTGAAGTTCTCCTGAGCCTCATCATTCGTGACCCGTGGTCTGGGCTTGTCTGCCTCTGACGTGCTTCTCGCTGGTAGGGTGGTTAACAATTGGGCCATCTGTTAACATTTTAATTAATTAATTATTTTAATTTAAAGCCATAACTTAAATACATAATATCCATATATACATTAAAAAGAAATAATAACTAGTACATATAATACTAGAAATAGCCAACTAATATTTACAATAATCGCAACAATGAATTACATTTAGAGGGGTTTCCTGGAGAGCCGTAGGTCATCGAGCATGGCATAATTACCTACGGATGGAAGATGACGACTAAGAATAAATAATTTCTTATTATTTGCTTTGATATGAAATTTACATCAATTTACTATCCATTACTTGCAGTATTTAATTTGTATTTTATACGGCGTTCTAAATTTAAGAAAATACAACACAACAATTAAATAATTTTTCAAGGCATAGCCGAACTTTTGAATGACTTTTGAAACAAGTGTTGTCAAGTTCTTGTATTCTAGCTGACAGATTTGTTGTAAATTTTAAGAATTTAGAATTTCACGAGACACCAACGTACTATATTAATTCAATTATGATTGAACTCCTTAAGTTCAAATTAATTCACTTTGCTTTACTCATCCATATAACATAGCAACAATCAGATTTTTTACGGTCATCAATGACAACATTGAGCACTATTATTCGATATTTTACTCTATATATTGATTAGAAAAGCAAATCTGTTGAATGAGAACATATACTAAATGTACATGTTTAAAAATCATTGAAAACAAAATATGCTTTCATGGATTTACTATTTCTAAAATCATAAATGTGCTTAATTAAGATTATAACATTATCTCACTCCGCTCCGCGTAGATACAAATCCAAGGCATATATTCATATTCACAGTCTACATTCAGGCTCAGTGAGCACATTCCTTTGACGAAGAAGTTGAACCAATCACAAATACTTAATCCAGAGAAAATGTAGCTTCTAAGACGGTTTCCCTTTGTAATCCTCAGCTTATTGTATAGTTTTCACTTATTTCTCCCTGTGGCTAACGGCTGTTCTATTCGGTCGTGGATCGGACACAACACGGAGACCTATAACATTAACTTTTGTATAAATTTATTGATTCGATTTATAATTTTAAAGTCATTTCAATTCTTGCAAGGAAACCATCACGACCTGCATTCTCGGCTCCTCAGTCTAACACAATCTAACCTTCCCTGCTTCTTTTGCTTGTGCAATTTTACTGCATATTTCAGTCTCACATTTCCCATCATCGGTTACAGTACCCAAATATTTGAAACTTCTTGCCTGTTCCAATTTCGTACCTTTTATTTTGATATTAACATCACCTTAATTATGGGACACTCTCATCACTTTTGTCTTTTTGATGTTAATCTTCATGCCATATTTCAATGCCGTATCATTCAGACTATCCATTATCTTCTGCAGTCCAGTCTCGCTGCCCGCTACCATTCCTTGTTCTTCTGCAAATCTTACACCTTGTAACAATATTCCTCGTAATTTCATTCCTTCTTCCAAGCCTTCCAAGGCTTCCTCGATCATTGCCTCAGCGTAAATGTTAAACAGCAGTGGCGAAATGCTACAATCTTGTTTAACTCCACGTCCTATTTCTCCTTCTTCTGAGTATTCTTGTTGGATTTTGATTACTGCTCTTTGAATCATGTACAAATTTACAATTAGTCTTCTATCTCTCCAGTCAATTCCTATTATTTTAAAGATATTCATCATCGTTATCCAATCAATTCTAAGCATTTACAACAATTAAATGATTTTATTGTAGCATTACAATTTTTACAGCACGTTTGTCAATTTTTTCATGGAACGTAATTAAAAACTGAAGGTGTTTCGTTACACGCTAAACAAACATATAACTAAAATTTGAATCTAATATACGAATCTACTTGTCAAACCTCCCCATTTCTACTACGTCGCTCATTCTCCAGACTTGCCGTGCCGTGTAGACGTGGCTGCCTCACACCCTCACCCATGATCAGCTCAGGGCCCCCGTCCCTTCCTAGCCCCCCCACGACCACGCCTTGGCGCTCCTCCTCCCCGGGCGGCGTCATGATCGAGGCTGGTCGTCTCATGCAGGGGCGGGGCGACACGTAGTGGAGGTTCTTGCTCGAGTCGAGGAAGAGTCCCATGCTGCCGCTATCCCGCTGTCTGTGAGCCTGAGCCTCACGGGACTCTCTGCTCATCGCTAGAGTGCGGTCGTGCTTGGGTTCCTGCAGGATCCTAGCCACCTCGCTCAGCGACTGGGACTGGTTTATCGATATGCCTGGAGGATCCATTGACGGCCGTTGTAGTTCCCACCTTCTTAGAGATAATTACGATTTGTTACTTATTCTGTATTATTTTTTGCAATAGAGGAGTATAGGTATACTGCTGTAGTTTATAATTATCTAATTCAACAGTACAACTTCAATCATCAACAGCAATTTCAGAACATTTGTATACTTTTGTGTGTTTTACAAATGTTTAATATACAAGTATGTTAAATATGTTTATAGCTTAATTACGTACATATTTCATAACGTACGTGTAATTTATTACTAATGCGATAAAGAGACGCTGACGCTCGATATAGATAGGCCTATTCATTGAGTAGGATACTGCACAATATTAATAGCTGTCAAATTAATTTACGTGGGAATCTACAGGGAAGTGAAAACGGAGCAACAAAAAACATAAACATATTTCCTGCGAAAGTTTCAAGTACCAACTTAAGTTTTAATACTGGACTAGTCCTTAAAATGGCATGGTATAACTGAATCAATAGAAGAATTGTCGATTAGCATAGACTTAAATATTTCATATGGTGTTTGGACTAGCTTAATAAATTTGTGCATTAATTTGACCAGTTACACTGGTCCTTCATTCGCATGTACGATGCTTTAAAAGGTTAGGCTACATATAGTGTGCTTCTAGTTACTTACTAAGTTGTAGGTTCAAAGTACACATTCCTACTCGATTTTGTGCTTTCAAGCTCCTTGAATTAAAGAACTATTTATAGATTAACGAGTTAATTCCTTCACAGAAGGCTATTCCATATATATATATATATATATATATATATATATATATATATATATATATACAAATGTAGCCTATAGTTATGGAATAATATGGCTTCAGAGGTGCATTCCCGTTGTCTTATTATTCCCTTTCTTGCTCAATCGTTTTTACGACACGTGCAGCTTACAGTTGGTCTATACTTCAGTTGTCTCGAACAAAACAAGGAAAATAAAACCTTAAGTATAATATATAATGTAAATATTTGCGTTATTCTAATGCAGCCCTATCGTTAGTTGTAAGTCATTACTGACTTAATTTAATTTAATTCCTTAAGTTAACTTAAGTTACGTTAAGGGAGCTGTCAGAATATGTAAGCTTCTGATGTGGCATTTATATGTACCTGTACTGTATAAATAAAACACGAAGCGATGCGAGATTCAAGTCGGCGTGCTCTACTTACGATGCGGGTTCTCTGACAACTCGACCACATAAGCCTACTCTATTCTTGATTGTTAACAATTTACATAATATAACAATTTACTTAATGATATACCGATTTACATAATATAACAATTTACTTAATAGTATACCGATTTACATAATAAAACAATTTACTTAATAATATACCGATTTACATAATAAAACAATTTACTTAATAATATACCGATTTACATAATAAAACAATTTACTTAATAATATACCGATTTACATAATAAAACAATTTACTTAATAATATACCGATTTACATAATAAAACAATTTACTTAATAATATACGGATTTACATAATAAAACAATTTAAATATACCGATCTCTACTGTTTAGGACTGTGATTAGTAATAGATTCGACATTTCAAACTCAGACAGCAGTAGGCTAATATTTTTCAGTGTTAGTTTGCTTGCTAACTGTTAATGGTACCGAGACATAGACATAAAGTAGTACAAGATATTACTACAGAGTCCTGGAGGTACGGTAAATAATGCTTTAGTAGTAGTAGTGTAGTGTTAGTAGTGTAGTACGAGGGTCGTATAGTCTACACATGTATACAGTATGTATAGTAACTGAGTACAGTACAGAGTATACCAATAGTGAATTATGGTAGACTGTGATATATATTTTGGATTACACTATGCAATTTGATGCATTTAACCGATGACAGAGTCATGCAATTAATTATATGCAATATATAGTCTAATTACAATAATTTTCTTCATAGCGCGTGTAGCACTTGTTCAACCTTTGTTTAGACGTCACTTGTCTGTTGTCCGTGTTGCGAATTAGCCGAAGTTCCTTTTTTAATTTGCTGTGAAATTCGGACGACTGATAGGTTCAATTCTGTCGACAATATTCAAGTTTGTGAAGTGAAATATTTCGGCTGAGCGCGTCCAGAGTTATGTAGGTAAGTTGAACCTGTGCTCACGTGAAGTGGATTGAGCATTGGCTGAAGGCGGCTTTGAACCCAGGCCCTTGCATCTGAGGCGAACACTCTACCCTTTACGTCAGATCTCCTCCCCAAATTAATTTCATTAGAATAACATGTGGTTTTTTAAACTAAATCTTTTTCTCAATTTTTAAATTTGATTTGGATTGAGATGTGACAGGATGGTAATTAATCGGCCTGGTTTGACGTCAGGTTTGTAAGCCGTACATGTCGTTCAGGGTTTAGCTCTCATCATAAAGCAGTTTACAGTATAGAATAAATTAGGAGTGAAATATTGGCCTGCTATTAAGTTAACTACCAATATAGACCAATTGTTGACCAATATTAAACACTATTACCAATACTATGACCAATATTACTATGACCAATATTGAATACTGGCTCCAATATGATGTTTATCGATGAAAATAAAATGCTATAAGCAAATGACTAAAGCATTATAATTATTCTACGTGTTTCAACAAGTATACTGGGTAAATGCACGCTTGCAAGACACAACACATTATTTAGACTATCTAAAAATTTAATTTATACGTAGAATCTACCTTACAATAAATTCAGGATATACCTTATGAAGTATTATAATGTTCCTCAACTATCAAGCAGAGAAGTAACTTTATATTTATAATTCCAGCGCACGTTTCTAGTATTTATCATATAAATTTTACTCTACGGTTACACTGTTATACGATTTCTGACATTATATATTATTATATATTATTATAGCCCTAGAACGTAGTCGGGTAGAAATAAAAAAACCCGGACATTTAACGTGTAAAGCTACATTTATATTCGTTGGAAGCGGAATTTTGAGCTGAATTCAAATATAAAGTTCCCCCATTCGTAGTACTATTAATAAAAAAATTATGTCCAAAGAACGAAAAATTAACTATTTTCATTTTCTCAACAGATTTTCAAAGTGCTACAAAATTATTGTACGGCAACAAAAATCAACAGATGAAATATTAATAATGTATCTGGAACAAATCAAGAAAAAGCCAAAAACTAAAGCCAAATTTAATGTCATTTTCTTGCTCGATAGCATATCAGTGACGGGAAGAGTATGGAAGTCCCTCATAATACAGATGATATTAAGATTAAATGCGCTTTGATGCTTGCTACATGAACATAACCTGAGCCCCAGCCCAAATTAGGTTATTTGAAATTCGTCCAGATCTGCAGCTTTTTGTTGGGAGAGGCGGGGGGCGGGGAAGGGATAAGGAATGGACTGGATATGTGAAGTGAAAGTTTCAACTGTGATACCGGTAGAACAACAAAGCGTTTGCAGTAGTTTCAGTACTAATGGTCTAATAACCATAATTAGACCATTTATAATAATTATAATTAAATAATTAATGTTTCTTAATTGATTATAATTGGACTGATATGACTTGATACGTTATCAAAAATTCTTACCAAAAATAATACAAAAAATAAAAATTATCAACCATACCTATTCATTCTAAGATGCTCTGAAAGTCCATAAGTTTTCTCGCAAATTACAAATGTGTATTAACCCCTTCCTGTGCCCCCTTTTACCCCATACTTAATGCCAATCACTGTAAAAAAATGACCCTCCCCACACACAAATGCTTTTCTACCTATGCCCCTGATAGTAGTATGGGCATTGATGGAGGTAAGCCAGTGGGATACTGGATTTACTATTAAGCTAGTAGGTTCAATGTGGCAAATGTTCTGGGGCCAAGGGCAGTAGTGAAAAAAATTGAGCCCCCCTAGAATTTGTTTGGTTGCACAACTGTCTATGGCACGTAGAAGCATGGAGTATAAGCAAGTCACATCTGATGGGTTAAAGTCTGTAAGTGATAAAATCGTTTTGATAGCGTGATTGTTATATTTACACAGCCAGTTCATATGCCAAACCAAACCCAAATTCACAATTGATGGAAATGTGCTTGAAAAAAGTAACTGGCACAGTGGTTTAAGTGTCATGATGGTCAAACCATACTTAGGCGTGTGGAAGATTGGAACAATGTGTATGGCTTTATTTCTAATTAATTTATGGGTCTTAAGGTGTCTCAAATTATGTGCCAGTGCCATGAAATTATCTTGCCCAAGTATTAGCGACGAGCACAGTGGAAGCGGCTATAATGCCCATACCATGAAAAGTACCAGTGCCATCCAATGCAATCCAATAGCAACATTATGGCCTGCATTGTCTGCCCCCCCCCTCCTTGTGAAAGTACCTCAGGATATGAGTATAATATTATGAGCAAATATTCATATCAGATGGATTCAAAGTTACAGTGGATTGTTGGAATTAGGTAATTTCGTCATATGACACCGAGAAATCTAAACTTGCCAGCTGCTCAATTAATGGTTTGAATCCTATCGAGTGATCAACTGACACACCCAAACTGAGAAGCAATGGTACAATAATTGAGTGTGACCGTGCAAACTTGAACGATACTCTGTCCAATGCTATTTTGCTCTATGGGTGATGATACTAATGATCTGAGAAGCTGATGCAGAAGATGAGGAATGTAGTTCCTGTGATTAACAGATCGGTCATCGGTGGATAAGTATTCATATCATACTCTTTTCTCTCATCTCATTTCCCACTGTTATGATTCGTTTACCCTCTTCTGTCATATCTATCCTCTCCATATACCACTTCTCACTAATTAAGTATGAGCAAAAATTGCGGAAACAAATCACTTTTCTTCGTCCAGATACTTCAGCAAACAGTATGTGATCATCATAGCGCTCAACAACCTTTCGCTTCAGATGTTTTGCAGAACAGGCATTGCCATCTGTGGTTAGACCTTGCATTCTCTCAACTACATCTTGTACTGTATATAGCTCTCTTTCACTGTTCTCTTCCAACCACTCATAAGTCTTTAAAAACGCTGATTGATAATCTTCGTTTAATCTAGGTCGGTGTATAGTCCCCGCAACAGCACCTTCCTTAGTCCTGCTGCTGACAAATTTCAAATAACAGAGATTGTGAGATATGGCTTCTTTGCCGCTAAATCACAACATATTTCCATTCGTCCCATGACATCATATCCCCTGTTATCATTCCTTGTTCGGCAATGCTCTTGAACAGTGCTTCGCAGTTCCATTGACATTGCCATAACAACTCCTTTTGATCTTAGATCTGATAAATCAGAGTTTTTAAACATTGCGCTTTCCAATTAATACTTTCATAGATGAGCAAAGATTTTCCTTTAGAATCACTTAATGAATCTTGTTCCAGTTGCTGATTTTTTCTTTTATCACAGTTTGGATTTCTACAACTCTTGTGCACTATAACTGGCTGAGCACAAGACGGAAGACGATGTATGAGTTGCTCATAACATGAACATTGCTAGAAAGTGCTCCTTGCATGAAAGAGCACTATCTAATAGTGTGTCAAACCCCTGGGATTGTATAACAGTCAGATGTTCTTCAACATCAGTTGCACATAAATCACAAATAACGCATTTATTTTCCAGAAATTGTTTCTCTCGCAAATTTTCAGCAATCTCTGATGAGCTTTAATTAGCTGATTTTTAATCCCTGAATAAATGTAGCTAATTTTATTAATACCAACATAATAAACTAAAAATTTGTTAATTAAAATGATTCAGTAGCTAAAATTAACTAAATACAGTTTCGAAATTAATTAGAAGTTTTATTACTTATATCCCATCACACGATTCAAATAAATTATTTACAACGTGTAAGCAAGAAATCAATTACAATTAATTTCTAATTTGCCAAACTTACAGCAAATCTTACTATATCGCTCACAAATAAACAAACATGAGGTTGTTTTTGTTCTTATTTATAGTAGATATTCTTCAACAAAATCAATCATGTTAAAATGGATATAACCTTTTTCCCCTAGGTCCTGGAAACGGGGAACTTTCCAT
>CAJHZI010000773.1:147500-272500 GCA_905160935.1 Enchytraeus crypticus
CACTATCAAACCAAGAATATACAACACGTTTCTCTAATCAATTAATGTGTCAAGACTCAAATTCCACTGTAGCTACACTAAATGATTACTGCCCAGTAACCACGTTAGAATACTTTAATTTCTACTTTGGAAACGCTTTTCTCTAATCAATTATTGATAGGCCTAGCTCAAATAGGATATCAACTAATGACTATCAACAACTGCTCTGTAATAGTATACTTTAATTCTTTCACTGATTCTACTGCTCTATCATTCCAAAAATTACGTGGAATTCAATCTAGCCTACTCATTCCCCTCATGACCTTCAAAAATATAATACTATATATATATACATATATGTGTATATAATTCTATCTATATAATATTATATATATAATAAAAATATTATATATATATATATATATACATAAATGGAAATATATTACATTATATATATATATATATATATATATATATATATATATATATATATTAGTCTAGGGCGCACTTGTATTATGAAAGCGATATAACAGTTCGTTGTAGATTGTGGGCGTTTTGGGAAGGAAAGCCTTCGGGCTTAAGGAAGCGATGGTACCTTTGGGAAGATGCACCCCTGTGCTAGCCTGAGCCTGGTCGATGCAGAAGTTAACTATCAGCGCATAATTGCTGTACAATCTAGTAACTTAATATAGATTAATTCTAAAGTACTAAAGTGAAGTAATAAAATAAATAATAAATAAAAGAATAAAGTATCTCTCGCGTCAAGTGCCTTACTTTCACTCTCTCACATTATAAGCGGCCTATCTGGCTTTAATGACAGCAGATCACCCGTACCAGACATCTACTGCTAGTTTCCCCAGCGACATCGTTGTCGTCCGCAGAGATCAACGTTAAACAACGACTCATGTATCTCTGAACACATTTGCAACTGTACATATTCTAAATATTCTAAAAATATTGAAGTTCTTACCCGCACTAATTTTACTACTCCAATTTAACTACCATACATAAATTTGATAAAATAATAATAATAATAATAAAGGTTTAACGTCCGTTTCCTCATCCAGGGATTATGTCAGGGACGTCCCCAGCAGCACACATCACTACAGATAAACTCACCCAGATCAATCTGCGAAAGAAATGTGCTGAGGAGAAGTAAGGTCCTAAACGAAAGCCAGTCCGGTGATAAAAAAAATAGTCAAGGTAGATTGATTATGTCTATGGTGGGAAAAGGTAAGTTTTAAGCTTGCTAGAGAACGTTGAAAGAGAAAAACAAGAGCGAAGATTAGCAGGTAAAGAGTTACAGATTGTGGGTGCTGCATAAGAAAGTGAACGTCTGCCCAATGACGTGAGAATATTTGGAACTGAGAGAAGATTGGCATCGGTGGAGCGAAGTGCACGTGAGGGATGATAGGGGAGAAGAATTTCAGATAAGTAAGAAGGCTTGCCAAATCGCAGAGTTTTGAAAGTTAATAGAGCTATTTTATATTTTATGCGTTGATTAACAGGGAGCCAGTGAAGACTGCAAAGTAGATGAAGAGAGCGAAATTGAAGTCGAGAGGACTTGCAAACAACACGTGCAAGAGAACTTTGGACGTACTGCAAACGATTGAGAGAAGAAGTAGGCAACCCATGTAATAATGAATTACAGTAGTCGAGCTTTGAATGAACTATAGAATTAGCAAGGATAGTGGCTGAATTTCTAGTAAGGGATGGACGTATTTGCTTAATCTGACGAATCTGAAAGAAAGAAGCGGGACAAACAGAAGAGATATGGGATTTAAGTCAAGGTTTTCATCAAATATGACTCCAACGTTTTTTGGAGATCGAGAAGGTGAAAGAGCAAGATTCTGAAAATTAACAGAGTTATTGGTAATTTTACTTCTTTGCAAAGAAGTGCCAATTAAAAGGTATTCAGTTTTGGAGGGATTAACAGCAAGACGGTTAGCACAAAACCAGCAATAAACCTTGTCTAGAATGGATGAGAGATGAGCCAGTTTCTGAACGGAATCATGATTAGAAAAGGAAATATATAGTTGTGTGTCGTCAGCATAGAAATGAAAATTTATTGAGGACTGAGCAAGCAGGTAGCTAAGAGGAGTGATATAGAAAGAGAAGAGCAATGGACCTAACACTGAACCTTGAGGAACACCTCGTAGGAGGTGTTGAGATGGTGGAGGTAGTTCAGAAGAGCGATTTTAACCAATAACAACTGAATGGTGCGACATGAGAGATATGATGTGAGAAGGGAAAAAGCAGAATCAGATAGGCCAAAACACGATTTAAGCCTATTTATTAGGATGCCATGGTCAATTGTATCAAAGGCAGCATAGAGATCTAGAAGAACCAAGGCAGAAACCTGTTTACTACTCATGGCCAAGCTAAGATCATTATGTATACGAAGAAGAGCGGTTTCAGTAGAATGGAGTTTTCTATAAGCAGATTGATAATGAGAGAGAGAACGGAAAGAATCAAGATGAGTGCATAAACGGGTATAAATTACCTTTTCAAGAAGTTTAGAGATGAAGTTAAAATTGGAAATAGGACGGTAACTGGAAAGATCATCTTTTGGTAAAGAAGGCTTTTTTGGCAAAGGAGATACAACTGCTTGTTTGAAGGAGGTCGGGAAGATACCTTTTGAGATTGAGAGGTTGATTAAGTAAGTAATAGGAGCAACAGTAAGTAATAGGAGCAACAATAATACCTTTACTTGTACAATAATTTCATTGTGCGAATCGTCCCACGTTCGCTCAATCAATCGTATTTATCGCTCTTCATTTTCTTATTTATATTCAACATTCCTCATTAGCTTCATCTACAATCAATCGTATCTTCACTCGCTTATTTTGATACAAGGTTCTTTCTCTGCTCCTCCGATGCTAGACACTTTCGCTTTTTTGACTGATTGACCTGGCAATGATCTAAAAATATACAGAATGAAACACATTGGTATATGCTTTAAGTTTAGTAGAAGAATTCTAATATAGCCTCATCTAGATCATAGTATGCCATAATTGTCGGTTAATGTAAACGTAGATTAATCGTTACATGTAGGTGATAATTGGAAGACCATTTTCCAATAATTTCCCAAACACTGTTAGCAGTTGTAAATAGGTAGTTCAAATTTTTACCGTTATGAAGGCATTTGAGTCGTCAGCAAATCGAGTAAATGAGATATCTGAACAGGCATTTCGCATATCGTTGACAATAAGGAATAATAGTGGCCCTAAATTGGAGCCTTGCGGGACGCCTATAGTGACAGGTCTTATAGAGGAAGAAAACTGTTTAACTTTAGTACATTGCAGTCTATGCGATAGGGTTAGAGCCATTGAAGACTTAACCTCTTATACCATAGTATCCTATTTTTTTTACAAAGGATGTTATGATAGGCAGTGTCAAAAGCTTTGATAAGGCCAAGAAAAAGACGTAAAGAATGCATTTGATTAGCTGTATGGGCTCGGATGGGCATGTTTAAACTGTTATAAATTGCATCAACAGTAGAGTGACCCTTTCTGGATCCAAATTGATTACTGCAGCATAAATTATATTTATCAAGAAAATTGAATAGGCGGTCATACATCAACCGTTCAAACGTTTACTTAGATTATTGGATAGTGAGATAGGTCGGTAATTTTGAACTTCATCATTTTTACCTGATTTATGAACAGGTATGATTTTGCCAGTTGTAAAGCCTTCTGGAAATATCTCCGAACTAAAACTGCAATTTATAACAACGGCTAGTGGTTCAGCAATGAAAGAAGAGGATATTAATAACATTTTGTTAGAGTTGCCATCAGGACCCGTGGAGTTAGTTATTGCGAGATTCAAAATAACATTTCATACCTCGATATGGTTGAAAGGGTTTAAAAAGGTGGGAGTTTCGGCAATGATTATTTAGATCGGCCCCTATTGTTTAAAGTTAGTCGGGGTATTATCGATAGCGTTGCATTATTCCGATAATTTTGACACGATTTCTGAGAAATATCTTTGAAGATATCAGTAATATCAGATTTATTCTGAATTTTTTCATTATTTTTAGTAACATAACCAACACATGAGTTTTCCTTTTATTTCTTAAAGCTACATATATTATATTGTTGAATGTTTTCCAGATATAAGTAAATTTCTGTAAAAATCCGAACGTATAATTTTGATTAATTTATCAAGATCTTGTTTATAGTATTTGTAAATTAGCATATCCATACTGATGCCTGATTGCTTCGCTTTAAAATATAAGTAATTTTAAAATTTTGTTTTTGCTTTAAAATCTTTATTGACCCAACATTTGTCCTTGAAATTATTTCTGGAGCAGCGCTTAAGAGGCAGATGAGTCTTGCACTGGTTTATTAGAGTATTAGTTAAGTACCTATCCATAGCATCAGGCGATTTCATTGAATGCATTTCACTCCAAGATGTTTCGGCTACAGATTCTTGATATTATTCAATACTTTGTGTAATGAAAACTCTTTTCAGGGGTCGTTCTTCATATTTAGATTCCTTGACATTTGCAGTTACAAATTAAATTTACATAGTTATCGAGGAAAGCAAAAGACAGAGAAGAGTGGAGGCGTTATATACCATGGACCTGCTAGTAGGCACTGCACTAAGATATATATATATATATATATATATATATATATATAGACTGGGGCAAAAATAATAATCCCCTAGCGAAATCTCAATAACTTCGACAGAACTCAACAGATTTCAATAAAATTTCCAGGGCTTCCAGAGGAAGAATTTATGCATATATCATGCAAATGTGGTGAAAAAATATTCAATAGTAACAAAATTACAGCGTGTCTAGGAAAAAAGTGCTAAAATCAATTGTAACAAGGTTTTTTTGGATAGTCAGTCGATCATTTTTAAGTAATTAACAGCCCTGAAAAGGGAAGTTTACTTATGGGTCGAGTCGAGTCATCTATTCAGTATATGCTCAAAATGACAATCCTCGGCTTCAATGCATGCCTGTGCAGTCTTTTCAAAATGAAACAATCGCTCGATTGACTGTCATATGCGACCAGGCTGGCTTGTTATTTCGGCGCGGTAATTTGCCTACTGTTGTCTCAGTGCTGCGGCAGCCTAGGCAGGGCCTACTTAGGCTGACTATTCTATTGCTGGAGCTGTAGTGCGTCAGAACTGAAGAACTTGAAGTATAGGGCCTGCAATACATTTCAATTGATTACAATACATTTCATTACATATAGAAATGCAAGAGTAGTTCAATTGATTGTCTCTTGCGGACCGGTAATTTGCTTACTGTGCTGCAGCAGCCTAGGCAGGGCCTACTTAGGCCTACGATTGCCGGAGCTGCAGAACATCAGAACTGAAGAGCCTTAAGCATACAACACATTTCAGCTACTCTAATTAATAAAATATTTAAAATGGTTTCTTCTATTAAAATTATTCCTAAAATTTGAAGAAATTACCCGGTACCTTTGTTTACTAAATCCATATTAAAATTGATTTGGGCACTTTTTTCGTATAAACGATTAAGTTTGTTAGTATTGAATATAGTTTCACCAAATTTGCAGGGTCCATGCAGAAATTCCTCCTCTAGAAGCACCGACAATTTCGTTTAAATATTTTGAGTTTTGTCAAAGTTATTGAAATTTCACTAGGGGATTATTTTTTATGCCACAGTCTGTATATATAAGTGTATATATATATATATATATATATATATATATATATATATTTGTATATATATATTATATATGTATATATATACTGTGTATAAGCCTACATGTTTAAGCAAAGATGCATTGATAATAGGTTCTAGTCAATGGGAGCTTCGATTGAAAATTTGAGTCTATAAGTAATCTAAAATGATATTAATGTAAGAATTGGTATCTTCTTCAGTGCACTGACAAGTAGCAGGTTCAAGGTACATAGTCATACTCAAAGTCTGCTTTTCGCTCCATAAGAGCACTCCTTAGATCAACAAGTTAATCCCTTCACAAAGTCTAGCTTTATCCATAACCTTATTTAGCCTATAGCTTGGGAAAAGTATGGCTTCTGAGGTGGTTTCCCGTTGTCTTCCTCAGATAGATGGATTAATTATCATTTAATCCTGGGGAATTGGTATACGAAATTATAAATAGGAATTTCTACTATTGTACATGTGGACTAGCAAAATTTTAATCTCTAGTATAATAAGAAGTAATACATCAAAGAAACACTACCTTTCAAAGGGCTCAATCGCAGTGATATAACAAGTTTTCTCTTTTCTCCAGAGTATGAAGCACAGCATGACTACAACGACGACTAAGCTTACAAGTAAGCCTACTAAAGCCCCACAAATCACAAGCATTTGGTTCTTCGTAAAAGAGATTTCTCCTTCAACGGTTAGGATTGTGCTGTGAACTGGATGAATTGTAGTTGTGTCAATTTTATCGCTAGGAAATTTTACTGAAGAAATCAATAAAGAATCTGAATTATATAACAAACAGTTTCAATTTACATTTCATGTACCTCTTATATTGTACAACAGACTTACAGAAATATGTCATTAAAATCCATGCCAATAATTTATGCATTATCTAAGATTACAATAAATAATAAATAGCGAAGGTTTAACGTCCGTTTCCTCATATAATGATGATGTCAAGGTCGTCCCCCATCTCATGTCACGACAAATCGATTCACCCCAAACGATCTGGAAAAACATGTGTTGAAGAGACGTTTATAGGCCTACATAATAAACACTTGCAAGCAGGACCTATTTGCAATTTTAAACAATTTTGTTTTAATTAGCGCACACCTCAATACACAGCGGATTTTATATTTATTTTATTAGGCCCCCTGCGTCATTACGGACTCGCGATTCAAGAACTTGCTTTATATATTTCCTCACTGAGCATTACGTTGATTACTTGATCAAACATTTGATCTCATTATTAAAGTTTAATTCTAATTTTCATCGCATTTCAACGCAGGATTGACAGGCTAAATAAATATGTATTTTTACGTTACTACCTATGGAATTCCTTAGAATATATTTTATGAACTAGACGCCTTTTACAATAATTTAGATCAACTTCGCAGTTCATCATTTTCGAAAAGTACTGAGCCTGCTTAATGGGCGACTTGTCGCTCTCTTTTATACAAACACTGTTCACAAAAACGTGACATCAGAAAGTTGTCACAAGTAATTTTCTCAGATCTTTAATTAAAAAAGCCAATTTTTATGTGTAACTTGTTCCAGTCTGCAAAATATCCAGAATATAAGATAATAATCGCGCAAAATTTTTAGGAACTATTTAGTTTCTTATGATATAGCTCCCGGTTAAGATATTTCCAAGTCAAGGGAACCAGCTAAAGCACTGCAGTAAGCCGCGTAACAGGCCGACAGTGGCGTTTGAATGGCTTACATGAGGAAGACCAGTAGCAGCTGCAGTAAGCCGTAGCTGCTGTTGGCCAGCAAAAAACGTTTCAATAGGATTCAAAGAGCAATAATGTATTTACAACCAAAAAGGCTCTTCAAAACGCAAGCGTTTAACTGTTTCTCCCACGCCGGTAGCTTTAGATTGCTTCTCATGTCCAGTGTTCAGTACGCCTGTAGCAGTACTGTATGCAAACGTGAGTAGGTAATAGCACAACTATTTAAGTTGGTTTTGGATAGTATAGATTTTTCCAATATTCATAAGAAAAAATGAAGTTCAAATCTATGAAAGTTCAGCAATTATAACTTCCAATCAAATCTGTATAGGCTTATCAATATTTAGCCAAACAGTATTGACAGTCCTGAATCTATATAAATATTGCTGCTTGATCGTTCAATTCAGTTTGCCATATTTGATAGGGTAAATTGATAAATTTCGAGAAAGCAAAACGAACTTCAATGCTACGACTATAACATACTATATTATCTAAAATATGAATCCTCAATTATCGTAAAGAATACCTGGCACGTCGTATTCTTGTGATGAAGTATTGGTTTTGTTGTCGTATACGACCATCTTGATTTTATCTTCCGCCCCGCACGATTGCTCGATGATTGCGTAAGAGTAATGCTGGTTATTAAAAATTATTTAATGTTTTCGTAAAATACTGGTTACCAAAACGACTCAATAAAATTAAAATAATCGAGGGTGCAGACCCGAGAGCGCAAGATTTGATACTGAAACATATATATTTTTAGTGTATTGTTTTGAAATATTCTATTCTTATTACATATAGTTCTTTCATACTACCAAAGAGGCCTTTGCTAGTAGGAATTAACTGTTAACAAAAAGTCTAGAGAAAGATACAAAGATAAAGATAGTGAAAACCCTTGTTTGGATCACGCGTGCTATTATATGGATGTGAAACGTGGACCTTAAGGAAGGAAGATATTAGGAAACTGGAGGCATTGAAAATGTGGATTTGGAGAAAAATGGAAGGATTAGCTGGACTCGAAAGGTTACAAATGAGGAAGTACTGGAGAGAGTTGGTATAGATGGACAGTGGATAAATGTATTAAGAAATAGGAAGAAGAGTTGGATAGGACACGTTCTAAGTGGGGAAGTATATTAAAAGAGATCATAGAAGGTAGAATGGTAGGAAATAGAAGCAGAGGCAGGGCGAGATTAGGTATGTTAGATGATTTAAAGACCCACTCATATGTGGACATGAAGAGGAAAGAGGAAGACAGAGAAGAGTGGAGGCGTTATATAACATGACCTGCCAGTAGGTAGTGCACTAAAAGAGAGAGAGAGATAGAGAGAGAGAGAGAGAGAGAGAGAGAGAGAGAGAGAGAGAGAGAGAAAGAGATTGTTTTGCACAACAGAGCATCGTATCATTTACAAGTATTCAGTAAAAGACAATTAGTGCAAAATCAGAGTAATCAGAGTATATCTCAGGCACAAAGCATTAATGTGGACCCTTTATATAGAAACTTGGAAAACATGTTATACTCTCAGACATAAACAAAAACTAATTAAGCAATATATGGTACAATTAAAATTAGAAAGACATAATTAATTAGCGTTGGCAAAGGACCTACTAAATTAAAAAGGATAAAATAAAATAGAATTGACAGAATATAGTTGGCAAAACTTACTTTTAAGCAGCTTGGAGTGGACACCTCCTTAGAATGCATTTCATCGACGCTTGCATCCATAGGTCTTCCCAGAAGCCAACGAGTGGATAGAGTGTTTTCACTCCAGTAGCAGAAAGAGCATTTTACATACATATCATCCTCCAGACACACAGCACTGCACTCAGGATCTGCCTGAAAAACTGAAATTACAAGAGGTGTGCCTTAAAAGTAAATTCCAAGACGAAATAAATTAATGCATGATATAGAGATTGCTATCTGAGCGATTCAAACTCAAAGTGTCCTACTTAGAAGAAAAGAGAGTTATAAAAGGCATTATGGATCAATCACTCACAAATTACCAGTCACTCCGTGCTCAATCACTCCTGCAGCATTCACTAGAGAATCGGTAACACTTGGATTAGTCAATGAATAAGTCACTTGTGGATCAGTCACTCGTGGATCAGTCACTCGTGGATCAGTCACTTGAGGATCAATCACTCGTGTATCGATCTCGCGGAAATTTTACGAGACGACGGGACAGCTGATGAGAAGGTGGGCAACAGAATAATAATAAATATAATAATACTAATCACTGTAATAACTGACCTCCTGACAAACATTCAATTCCTCTAATTACTCCGTAGTGAACCCCTAAACAACAAATTTCTTCTCTATTTTCCAACTCTTTCTCTACCGAATAATCGACTCTCATAACACCCGCTGCGGACAGTCACGGAATTGAAACGTTCTACAACGTTTTTTACTTTTCAAAACACTCCCCCTTAGACCGACGTGATTGGCAGAAAAAAAAAAAAAAAAATTCAGTTATTACAAACAATACTACAAAAAAACATACTGAACTTAAAGCTTCAATAAATTCATTAGTTTGTTTTACAGAAATTGTATGCACATGAGGATTTGAATTTTTGAGAATTTGAGGCAGTCTATTCGTATCCCGACCCGAGTTAAACTGGGATTCAAAGCAGGATGATGGTGATGATGATGATGTTGATGATGTACGCACATGTCCGTCATTAGGCCACCTGAAACTGATCTTGAAATTTCCCAGAAATGAGTAGAACAACAATAACATTGTAACAATAGTGCTACTGTTGTCCATGACAACAGTGAGCACTATTATTCCGGGTAATCAGTTCGAGGAAAGGAACTAGTGGAATAGAGGCTTACGTGTTGGTGTCAGTTCATGAACATTGTATGGATAAAAGAGATTGAAGAGAATAGCTTTTAACTGCCTATGAAACCATTTATAAAGATTGAAAGGCCGATGAGTTGACGATGAGGAGGTGCACAGGTTGGAAGGATAAGAATTCCACATCTGTGGGGCAGCATGCTGGAGAAGCGCTAGTCTAGTCTAGTGCAGTGACAATAATGACGGTTTTAGTTTAATTAAAGCACTTTTGACTTTTACACAGTGGACAATATAGTCCCATAATTCATAGTAGGCCTATCAATGTTATTGACGTGTCCCCCTCAACAACTCATTGCAAAGTGAAAGGTCCCCCTCACAAACCTTCGATTTCTGTGGGAGACCATTAACATTAATGTTCCCCCAGTCAAAATTCTGGGAGACATGTCCCTCGGAAACCCCCATTGGCTCAGCCCATGATACTAAGATATTAAGATGGTAAGGTAGCAATTAAGTATGTAAGTAAATATATTAAATTAAGTATGTAAGTAAGTAAGTCAGTATGTAAATAAGTGAGTAACTGTAAGTACATGTAAGTAAGTAAGTAAGTAAGTAGGCCTAAGTAAGTTAGTAAGTAGGCTAGTATGTATGTAAGTCAGTCAGTTAGTATATACATAAATAAAGTAGTAAATAGGATAGTAAGGTTATAAGAGAATGAGGAAGAGTGTTATTTACCATTAACAACAGATACTTGCGCAGCTGAGTACTCCCCGTGAGAGTCATCATCACGACAGATAACCGTTCCACCGTCCTGTAGAGTTACTGATTTGATAATAAATTGGCTCTTACGTATGTTGTTCTCAACGTAACTCGATACGTTGTACTTCAAACTATCAGAAGTCTTCATATTTCCGTCGTATACAAGCCTTGTTGATGTTTGCCTTGCTGCAGACCAAAACCAATGTATGTCGTTCTCGTAAATATCGGAGCTACACTGGAACGTCACAGGTTTTCCCTCAGCCGTTGTAACATTTTCAGGTTTCTGAATGAGCGCACCTAGCATGGGGAAAAAATTAGCAAAGATACGTTCAAAGAGTGCATACTACACTGTGTGATATCTAACATAATAAGCCAGTTCTGTCTGTCTGTCTGAAATTAAGGTAACGCTGTATTTTTCCCCTTTAAATTGTGTTTCTAGTTCTAATAGAGGATTTTACAATTATTAACGTCTCACCATTTTCCTTTTCCTTATCATCAAATACCGTTCTTCGGTCATTTATAGTAAGTGGCATATTTGTTCATTACAAACTGATATTTGCTTGCTTGTTTGAAATGTCTTTTAACATATATTACTTAAACAGCATAGTTTTAGATTAGATCAGCAATTCCTTACCTATTGCCCTCCTGCTAAAATAAGAGACCGTCAGTTGGACAACAAGAAAGTTATGAATGTTGAACGTCACCATCATCATTTCCCTCTCCTCCCTCCCTTGTATGCTTTAGCAGAGTCGTCACTAGCATTAATACAGTAATATAAAAATACAACAATACAATATTACTTCTTCTTCTCTAAGTGCCGTGCCTGTTCCAAGCCTGAGCGGTCATGGTCATATTCCTCCATGTCTCTGTTCATTGTTTCTCTGATCATCTATGTTTCAGTTAACTGCATCCATTTGCTAAGACTCTTAATAAACGTCATTCGTTGTCGACCCTTGCATCTTTTTGCATCCTTCTATTATTCCTGTCACTACGGTATTTTCAACAATTTTTTTCCGCATAATGTGTCCGAAAAATTTCATCTATTGTCGTATTCGGTTCAAAAGGTCACGCAAGTTGACATTCTTTATAAAACACCTTCATTTTTAAAGTGGTCTCTATAAGGTATACGTAGCATTCTTCTATAGAACCACATCTCTGTTGCCTCAAGCTTCGATTCCCTTACAGAAGAGATTGTCCAAACTTCACTTCCATATAACAATATTGATTGAATATAGCTTTGAAGAAGTCTTTTTTTGGTATCAATTGATAATTTCTGGCTTTTAAAAATCTTTGAAATTCTGTTACATGCCTCTTTAGCCATGGCTATTCTTCTGTTTATTTTCTTGTCACATTTCCCATTTTGATGAATACGTGACGCTAAATATATGAGTGATTCGACTTCTTTGACATTTTGACCTCTTACATTGATTAAGCATGGCTGTGGCATTTTTAGTTTGCTAACTGTCATGCATTCTGTTTTCTTCATATCTATAGATAATCCACTAGCCTCACTATGATATATTACAATATCCAACATTTCTTGAAGCTTGTCTCGCGAGTCGGCAATAAGAACTATGTCATCAGCATAACGGATATTATTGAGATTGTATCCTCCAATTACTAATCCTTTTATTTCATTGATATTCCTCATTATATTTTCACTATATAAGTTAAAAAGATCTGGTGACATTACACAGCCTTGCCTTAATCCTCTCTTTATTTTGCAAAAGTTACTATACTCGTTCAAAAGATCATTGGTGGAGTGAAAAGTGTGATGATTTAGCAGAATATGATAGAAGAGGGAGGTCGGATATATTATACCAGGAAGTCCGGATATTAACAAGAATCGATAAGAAAAAGAAAGGAGATGCAAAGAAAATTAGTATAATGGGTAAAGATGGGGAATTGAAGTCAGAGCTGGAAGAAGTAAAACAAAGATGGAGAGAATATGTAGAGGAATTGTATGATAAGGCTGGGAAACCAGTTCAAGAGGATTTTAAAATAGAAGAAGCAAATATCATAGAAGACGATAAAAGGGGCCCCGATTTAATGAAGGAGGAAATTTATTCTGCAAATAACAGTATGAAGAAGGGGAAGGCAGCCGGAATAGATGAAATCCCTGCAGAATGTTGGAAGGAGAAACACTCAAAAAGTTAATGGAGGTATGTATGGAAGTGTACAATATAAGTATTTGGCCAGACGACTTTACCAAATCAGTGATGATTCCAATTCCCAAAAAAGCCAATGCTGTGGAGTGTTCGGATTACAGAACAATCAGCTTAATACCTCATGCATCGAAGATCTTATTAAAGATAGTAAGTAATAGAATTCGGTCGAAAGCAGAGATGATACTGAGCAAGACACAATTTGGTTTTAGGAAAGGATGCGGCACAAGAGAAGCAATAGGAGTAATGCGGGTTCTTTGCGAAAGAAGCTTAGAATATGGTAATGACGTTTTTGTATGCTTTGTAGACTTCGAGAAGGCCTTTGACAGGATTGATTGGATAACGATGATGAATATCTTAAAAAGAATAGGAATTGACTGGAGAGATAGAAGACTAATTTTGAACTTGTACATGAATCAAAGAGCAGTAATCAAAATCCAACAAGAATACTCAGAAGAAGATGAAATAGGACGTGGAGTAAGACAAGATTGTAGCATTTCGCCGCTGCTGTTTAACATTTACGCTGGGGAAATGATGGAGGAAGCCATGGAAGACTTGGAAGAAGGAATAAAAGAAGGAGGGAATTTGTTACAAGATGTAGGATTTGCAGATGACCAAGGAATGGTAGCGGGCAGCCAGATTGGATTGCAGAAGATAATGGATAGGCTGAATGATACGGCCCTAAGATATTGCATGAAGATTAATATAAAAAAGACCAAGGTTATGAGAGTGTCCAATAATAAAGGTGAAGTTAATATCACAATAAATGGTACGAAATTGAAACTGGTAAGGAGTTTCAAATATTTGGGTCATACTATAGCCGATGATGGGAAATGTGAAACGGAAATATGCGGTAGGATTGCACAAGCAAAAGCGGCCTTTGGTAGTAGAAAAGAACTGTTAGCAAAAAGTCTAAAGAAAGACGCAAAGATAAAGATAGTGAAAACTTTGATTTGGACCACGCTATTGTATGGATGTGAAACATGGACCTTAAGGATGGAAGATATTAGGAAACTGGAGGCATTGGAAATGTGGATTTGGAGAAGAATGGAGAGGATTAGCTGGACTCAAAAGGTTACAAATGAGGAAGTCCCGGAGAGAGTTGGACAGATAGACAGTTGATAAATGTATTAAGAAATAGGAAGAAGAGATGGATAGGACACATTCTAAGGGGGAAGGTCTTTTAAAAGAGATTATAGAAGGTAGAATGGAAGGAAAAAGAGACAGGGGCAGGCCGAGATTAGGTATGTTAAATGATTTAAAGACCCACTCGTATGTGGAAATGAAGAGGAAGGCGGAAGACAGAGAAGAGTAGAGGCGTTATGTACCATGGACCTGCCAGGAGGCAGTGCACTAAGAGAGACTATACTCGTTCTCATATCTCTTTGAAGACTCTTGATTGTATAAATTCCTAACAATTCTTATGTCTTTGCCATCTATATCCAATTCATGTAGAAGATCTATCAATTTGCTGTGTCTAACTTTGTCAAAAGCTTTGCTATAATCAATGAAACAAAGGTATAGATCCTTATTTAATTCTATGGCTCTTTCACACAGAATTCGTAGAACGAAAATAGCATTCCTTGCACAATATTACAGTAATACAATACTACAGTAATAAGAAGATACAATGATAAAATTTTACAATAATACAGTAATACAATAATACAATGATGCAATGATACAATGATACGATAAGACAATGAGTGATACAGTCATTACAGTGGACGTCGAGTGTAGGCCTAGGCTATATCAGAGAGCGTCGCTTAGTAGCGACTCTTGCGAGTGGTAGTTTGCCTACTGACACCAGTGGAGAAAGCATCTTAAGTAAGTAAGCACTCGTTCATTCACATTCGCAGTCGAGGACAGCTTCTAATGATCCTCAGTAGGCTATGTTTCTACCTTTCAGGCTATATAGACCTCTTTTAATAGATGTTTACTTTGAAAAATCATAAGATAATATTATATATCTTCATTCGTCGGAGGGTGTCACCGTGCAATAATAAACTTTATTATTTTGCGGAAGGCAACTGCAATATAATAATAACAACAATAGATCAGTTTGGTAATTGAAAACATATTTTGTTGCATGTTAACACTGGTTTGTTTATGTTGACATCTGATACATATATTTACATGTAAATGTAATGGGTTACATTATAACTTATAAGGTCTACATTATAACTTCGTTATAATGCATGCAGAATATTATCTTTATAATTGGTGTCGGAGTTAAACTATAAGTGTTAAGTTATTCTTTAATTAATATCCGTATAGTAGGTTGTAAAGTAAATAACATTTCTAACGAAAGCTTGTATTATAAATTTTATGAGGAACTAGTACATTTCAATGGTATTCTATGCAGTGTTTACGTTTTCTTGTCCACTGTTTACATCTGGTGTCCCCGATGTTCTATTTATAGTTATTACCGAAAAGATCTATTAGAGTGCTACAGTCATCAATGACATCATCGAGCACTATTGAGACAAAATCAAGCCATCGAGAAAAGAATAGGTCCAAAAACGGTGCAAATTCCAAAATCCAGAAAATCAGTTCAAAGTAAAGAGAATTAAAGAAAAGGTGGTTTAGGCTCAGGTCGCTGCTCATGAAAACTGGATGTAATATATCCTAAAGATGTAATATATCCCCTCTAGATATTCTATCTAGATGTATATTTTAAAAATGTAAATTAAGACAAGTTTACCATCAATTGATAAGTAATTGAAATATAGTTTGGTTTACAATTGTTAAAATACCATTCTGGTAATAATTTGTTGTGTCACATGTTCCTTGATGTTCGACTCTGTGAAATTTTGTGAAACAAAACATATTTCTCTCTCCCTCTCTCTCTCATAGTAAATGAAGAAATGCATAGTAAATATAATAATATATGCGAATATATTGAATTTCGCCAGCAGTCAATATATAAACATGTATATAATATAATATGGATGTATTATTCTTGAAATAAAATAAAATTCTATAAAGTGTCTAATAAAAATAATTTCCCTTTTTCCAGATACAATGGTTCGAAACTGCAAATAATATAAAAATTCCTAAAGATTGGTAGCACGGCTGATGATCACAGCTACGCAGTAAAATAGCCTGACGCGTTGCACTATATTTAAGAAACGTTTATGATTGGTCAGATTTAGGGCCAACAGTCTACGGTTGCGCAATAGCATAACGAGTGATTCTAATTTTGAGTCAGATGCTGTTAGCCTGTCTGACAAGTAAGGCGCAGCTGCTACGCCTACTTTGCTGAGAAAATTGCAATAGAGAGATATGGTGTGGGACAGGTAAGACTGGAGAAAGTCTATTCGTATCCCGACCCTTGTTAAACTGGGATTTAAAGGAAGATGAAGATGATTATTTACTTTTAGTCCCTTAGACTTAGAATCCCTTAGTCCCTTAGAATTTTTCCTAAATTTATGAAAAAGAATTACATGAAAGTTGGCATACTAAGCCCATAGTTAGTTTAGCTAAATTAGCTTTTACAAAATAGAAAAGTAGTTTAGGTCTATCTATATCCTATATGTTATAGGATATAGATAGACCTAAACTACTTTTATGAAAAAGAATTACATGAAAGTTGGCATACTAAGCCCATAGTTAGTTTAGCTAAATTAGCTTTTACAAAATAGAAAAGTAGTTTAGGTCTATCTATATCCTATAACATATAGGATATAGATAGACCTAAACTACTTTTCTATTTTGTAAAAGCTAATTTAGCTAAACTAACTATGGGCTTAGTATGCCAACTTTCATGTAATTCTTTTTCATAAATTTAGGAAAAATATTCTTTTAAAATTGTCAAATATCCTTTTGAGATTAGGTGAAAAATGGCGTATATATCATCTTCTATTTTTTAGAATATTTTCATGAAAATATTTTGGGGCTTTACATTTTTTAGTTAGGCAGTTGATAGAAGCACATCCTACGCACAATTTTGTACGCTATCCTTTGATTCCTTTCCATGATTACTTAAATTTACTTTCCATGATACTAATCTTTGTTGTTGTTAGCAACAAAACTCAGCAAGCTCCAATACATGATTGTTAACTTTCCATGGCGCTAGGGGATATCTTTTATCGTCCCTGTTTTTTTCTTAAGCATGCACAAAATTGCTTTGTTTACCCAGTATCCTACATTGTCGCAGTACAGTTATAATTAGGTCTAATTATTATAGTAGATGAAATGAATATAATTATAACTTACTTTTGAATGCTATTGCATACATTTTTTTCAAAAATCTATATTTTTCTTTAGAAAAACACGCAGGGCCTATAGACCTGTAAAAAGGTTTTTTTAAATAGAAAAACCCTGTAAATGCTCTAAAGTTTTAAATGCGCGCCCGTTTGTTTTTTCTCCATAAAGGTTGTTTTTGGTGTGGCTTCATGTTATTGGGCAGAACAATTGGTTACTACTGTCATTGTCGTCAATCTATAAAATTTTTATTGTTATTTTTCTTTTGCGAAAATTTAAACCCTAAAGGAAAGAAACAGGGAAGTTAAATTTATGGGTAATATAAAGAACATTTTAAGATGTTGCTGATAAACTATTTCAAATTTTAAAAGGTCTTCAGTTTCGTTTCAATAATTTTAGTTATAATAAATTACAAAATTACATAAGCCTACGCTCAAAGGCCCTTGATTAAATTTCGATTGTAACATGAACGGCATAGTGGCAGCCAAATTGTTCGTTCTACGAGACAAAGACTCGATAACAAGAACTAGGTCGCTAAAATTCGTATATCTTAGTAAATATATTAAATTCATACCTTTGGTATTTTTCAATGCTATAGGCTCACGAGGTTATTGCTTATTTGATATTTTACTACAAAAAGTATATACTATTATAATATTGTACACATTTTTATTATAATATAAAGCATTTCCATTTCGTTATCGTTTTCAGGCTGCTTCAGGCGAACTCTGAAATCACTTAACACTACTTCTAATGCTGCCAACTGCTACATTTTCCCCTTGTGAGGGAAATTTTGACCCTGAAGGGTAGAAACAGGGAAATCGGAATTAAAGATAATTATAAAAACGTGAATATTTTATGAATTGCATGTCACTATCAATATTGGGCCAATGAATGATATTAATATGTTTTCAATAATAATTTTTTTCCAAAATATCACAGTTGCATGTGGAGTATTTTTGCATGCTTAGCTCGTAAAAACAGGACTATAAAATATTGATGATCAATGACTGTATTAGTGTACACACTAGCTGGTTTACCAAATCTGGCATATAAATCATTATAATACATGCGGCGATACATGTAAGCCTATGGCGTTTAAGACGTGTTTCGTCGCTCTTTAGCCTCTTTGTTCTCCTCTCTGATTGCCTTCCTACCTTTCAGATATCGTTAATAGGCTCTAATCGTTCCAGTGGTCCTTAAATACGGTTAACTCTAAATGACTAAATCAATATCATCTTCTGAGAGTGTATTACGTTCGGAAAGTCTGTCAAAGTTCCTAATTTTTCATTAGTGTGCTTTTACCATTGGAGTACATTTATTCTTTTAAATTTTCATTAAGCGGCTATTTTTAGATTACATCTGAAAACATGAACACTTCTGTAGGCTATGTTTTCTCTTTCTCTCTCTCTCTCTCTCTCTCTCTCTCTCTCTCTCTCTCTCAGTGCGCTGCCTACTCTGCCTTCTGGGAGGTATATAAGGCATGATGGTATACATATACATGTATATACTGGCGTGTTATATAACGCATCCACTCATCTTTGTCTTCTGCTTTCCTCTTTATGTCCACATGTGAGTGAAACTTTAAATCATCTAACATACCTAATCTCGGCCTGCCTCTGCCTCTATTTATTTAAAATCGGCCTTGTACGACCTCTTTTATTAGACTTCCCCCTTGGAATGTATTCTATTCAACTCTTCTTCCTATTTCTAAACACATTTATCAACACATTTTTCATTTAGCAACTGGCTGCTTTCAGTGGCGATGGCGGTAAGATATTCGACCGCAGATCAATACGTGCGGAGTTCAAATTCTGGGCTCGCCCGTCACTGACATCGCTTTTGAGTGAGGAAACTGACGTTAACATTAGCTTTATCAGCTTTAACTGTCTAGCTGTACCAACTCTCTCCAGAACTTCCTCATTTGTAGCCTTTTTTGTGACCTTCCTCATTTGTAGTTAACCTTTGAGTCCTGCTAATCCTCTCCCTTCTTCCCCATATCCACATTTCCAATGTCTCTAGTTTCTTAACAAATTATCTTCCTTCCTTTAGGTTTATGTTTCACATTCATATAATAACGGGTCCAAACCAATATTTTTCACAATCTTTATCTGTACAAGTACGTTTGACGCATTTTAACTATCAATAGTTATTGCACTTTTGTGATCGATACAGTATTTATTACTTATGTTACATAGTTGATTATTATATTTTAGCTTTTAGATCCTTATAAGAGCCATGTGCCCTAGGTTTATTCGGCACTATATCATGTATTTTTTATGATGATGCTTTGTATCGT
Organism: Enchytraeus crypticus; assembly: GCA_905160935.1. Lineage (NCBI taxonomy): Eukaryota > Metazoa > Annelida > Clitellata > Enchytraeida > Enchytraeidae > Enchytraeus > Enchytraeus crypticus. Next base: position 167,078 of record CAJHZI010000773.1, read on the forward strand.
AACGTTGTCTTGTGCAGGTCGTATTGTTTAAATAAAATAAATAAATGAAATTATGCAATAGCCTTCTGCAGTGCAAAGTTATTGGGTTTTGCGTCAGTGGCGGATACAGGGGGAGCCAAGGAAGCCATACCCTCGAAATCTTTTGATATATTTTAAATTTAAAAATTGGGTCAAATATTAACGAAATAGAATTAAAAATGACGTTTAGCAATGGTTTATTAGGGTCCAGGGTAGTGGCGATCATAATCAATCATGTCAGTCACTCGAAAGCTAACAAAACGGTTGCATCATTAAAAAAGGTATTGAAAAAAATTTTGACCCCCGCCGAAAAACTTTCTGGACCCGCCTCGGTTTGCTTGAAATTTACAATATCCAAGTAAAAACTTCGATCGAAATCATTTGCTTCTAACATTTATGAAACGTTTGGAAATCATTAACGAGATGACACCATATTCGATCCCTAACTGAAAAATATCCAAATATTCCCTTTCATCATCATCATCATGATAATCATCACTATCATGATCATCAAGAGCATCATCATCATCATCACCATCACCATCACCACCACCACCACCATCACCATTATTTTAAGTATAATACTGAAAATATATGCAAATAAATTTTGGTGCTTCTTTCCAGTCAAATGGTATAAAGGCGAATCGGATGAAATTACAACGTATCTAGCACACCAATCCATTCGAACCTGTGAGGGAGAAATCATCTTTATCATGGCTGTTGTAGTTATATTTTCTACAATTGTGTTTCGAGCTGCTTGTCTGACGTACTGCTGTAAAATGTGATGTGGTGGTACGCCATGGATGCAAGTGGCCTTGATTCAAATCCCAAGTCAGTCAGCATTTGATGGACATGGCCATAGTCCATGACAGGTTAATTATGTATCGGAGCTTGCTGCCAGTTGCCTCTCTCAATGGTAAAGACGTGGTTAACGATGGAAAAGAATGATTAAAACTTGCCAGAATCTGTAAAGCTTCCAAAACAGGTCTTAAGCAAACATCTAAGTGCTTTCTGTAGGCCTACCCAGTACTATTTTCAGTGGTATTATTATGATAAAATCCAGTGTAAAAGTATGTTACGCATAATTCTAGGCCAAACCATGTCTTTGTCTGACAAGAAAACGTCCAGTGGAAACGTCTTCACCTGGAAGGTAGTGTTACAGATTTGTCTTACGTATTAGTACTATTTACTTCTATAAGGCTAATTTATATGTTGCTTTATTTCAGGAGTAATAACCCATGCATGAATCTTGCACATACAACAATGCAACAAAAACCATAAAAGTAAATAGGCTGCGCATAGATTGAGCTATAAGACAGTTACTTACAGAATTAGGCATACAAAGCTATAATAAGCTCAGAACATCAAAACACTTAACTAGCATATTAGCATTATCCATCAAGCACATTCTAAACTTTAATCTGTAATTAGAAAGGATAGTATCAAAACTAGGCAAACCCGTTTCTAGCAGCGCGATGGTTAGGCTGCTGTAACGTTTGTATCCAAAAAATATTTTAATACATTTATTATAGCAAGATCGAAACTTCTCTATTGAACCTATTGTAAACTACGACCATAGTGCCACATCATAGAAGCACATACAATAGGATTTGAACAGGACCTTCTTTACATTAAGAGAGAAATAAGCAAATCTACGCTTTAATATATTCGTAAGCATAAACATACCATTAAAATAAATTATTAAAGTAAATTATCATTATATCGTTATTATCACGACCATCATTGGTTATAATATGACATAAATATATAAACTGCGTTACATAATTAATAAAAGAATTGTCCAACTTAAATCGTGGAAATTCCTCTAGTACACTCCAATTTCGATCCTTAGGAGCAAATATCATTGCGACAGTTTTACTAATATTAAAAGACATGCTAATTTTGTAATAATGCTAATAATAATAATAATGCTAATAATGCTAAGTTTAACGTCAGTTTCCAGCTAGATATCTATTGCATGTCAGTGTCGGGGAGAGCACAGAATGAAATCCTGCACGTACTGATCAGCTTTCGAACAACATATCAACAAGCCACCGCCTCTGTCAAAGTATAATTCTTGCGTCGTTAAAATCTTTCACTCATAGGCCATTCTAATTCTTAAACTAACTCTCCTTCAAAATTATTTGGTGCTTAAACTGACAATTTTTTTTTTCCTGAAAGTTTTGAAATTTCTCATCTGTTGATCTTCGTGATGTCGTTCTCTAAAGGTCCGCGATCTGCAACAAGCTTAAAACACATCTTTGCCTCACACGTATGTACAAATTTCGCATTTTCACTATACTCGTTGATGATTTAATATCATTGCTTAGGATTTACTATCATTGCGTATTATTTACTATCATTGCTTTGGATTTATTATCATTGCTTGTGATTTACTATCGTTTCTTAGGATCTACTATAATTGCTTATGATTTACAATCATTGCTTGTGATTTACTATCATTGCTCTTTATTTGCAATCATTGCTTAGGATTTATTATCATTGCTTATGATTTACCATCATTGGTTACGATTTATATCATGGCTCATGATATACATTCCTTAGGATTATTTAAATATAAATTTTTGTACTGTCATTGCTTAGGAGTACTTAAATCTGTCTTTATATATATCTTTTCATTTATATATATACATACAGATATATATATATATATATATATATATATATATATATATAATTGCGTTGAAAGAATCGAATTTACTGCAGAAGATTCCTGAATTCAACCCTCAATTAGAAATCGGGCGTTAAATCTTTCTTTTTAGTATTATCCTTAAGTGAGATTAAATATCATATTTAATTTTAGCCTTTGTGCGATAGACTTATCTATGCTAATTAAAATGTATTGGTTTTCATTTTATATTTTATATTTGCTGGAAACCAACATTAAATTCTAATTACATTTTTTGGTATTTGAAAAAAAATGCGCAAAGAGTATGGAGAAATGAGTTAGCTCGTTTGTGAAGAAGGCCTTGCGGATCAAAATCATGTGAACTGAAATAAAATAACCCAACCCACGTAATACTCCACCCCTACATCTCTAGCTTAACATAACATAACATTACAGAGTCAGGAAGCTATTATATGGTTCTTTAAGACTCATCAGGCTCTTAACTAAAACCAATTAGTATTAATCAAATCATACAGACTTAATGTCAACATGTCAAATTTATACATAGCCTATGTATAACCCTGAACATGCAATTAGCATCTAATTTACATGTTCCTATGTTTATCATATTTATTTTTAAAAGCATTCACGGATTCTGCGTCCACAATTTCGTTTGACAAACTATTCCAAGCATTTATAACTCTCTGACTAAAGAAAAATTTTCTTAGATCTAGTCTACTTCTACATTTACTAAGTTTATAAATATGTCCCCTTGTGTTTCTATTGTTTGATAAATTAAACTAAATACTATGGTTTACTTTGCTGAAGCCTTTGAGTATCTTAAAAACTTCTATTAAATCTCCTCTAGTTCTTCTTTCAGTTACAGAGGTTAATCCTACGAATTTGAATCTATTCTCATAACTAAGTTTTTGACAGTCAAATGTCAAATAACCAGCCTTGTTGCTCTGGCTTGTACCCTTTCTAATTTATCGAGATCTTTCTTAAGATATGGGCACCAAACCTGAACGCAGTATTCAAGTTTGGGCCGTACAAGAGCCTTATATAGCCTTACCACAATATCTTTATTTCTACATGAAATTGTTCTTTTAATCATTCTTAATACACAATTAGCACTATTTACAACTTTATTACAATTTTCACTAAATTTAAACGAGCTATCCACAAAGACTGCTAAATCCCTCTCACTATTTGTGGACTTTAGTTTAATATTGTTCAATGTATACTCAATTTCTAAATTATTATTCCCTATATGCATAACTCTACATTTCTCAGCATTGAACTCCATTAGCCAATCCCTAGACCAGTTCGTTAATATTTTTATAGCATACTTTAAAATCTCAGCATCTTCAATGTTGTTTACTATCTTTGCTACTTTAGAATCATCTGAAAATTTACTAAATTTAGATACAATATCTATGTCAATGTCATTGATGCAAACCAAAAATAATAGAGGTCCCAAAACAGAGCCCTGCGGCACACCGCTCTTCACTACTGCCCATTCCGAGAACTCGTCTTCGACACACACCCTTTGTTTTCTATTACTTAACCAATTACCTATCCACTTTAAAAGTGTGCCCATTATTCCATGTGCTTCCAACTTACTAAGTAATCTTTTATGTGGAACTTTATCAAGCGCTTTAGCAAAGTCTAGATATAAGATATCAATGCTATTTTTATTATCTACTTCCTTTGTAAATATTCTAAAAAATCTAGCAAATTAGTTAAACAAGAACGCCCACTAATAAAACTATGCTGACTATTTCTAATTAAGTTATATTCTTCCAAGAAACTAATTATTTTATCCTTAATAATGCTTTCAAATGTCTTACCGATTATACTTGTTAAGCTTATAGGCCTATAATTTTCTGCTTTATCCCTATTTCCCTTTTTATGTGTTAGTACAACATTTGCATTCTTAAAATCTTGAGGAACCACCCCTGTTTTCATTGAAGCTTTTAGTAGGTTTAATAGAGCTGGTGCTAATTCATCTCTTAGCTCCGAAATCAGTTTTCCATGAATCTCATCTGGACCTTGACTTTTATTGACATTTAGCGAATTTAATTTATTTATAACATCATCAATATCAAACTCAATATTATGTAAGAAGCATTTTAAGTTACCTTTGAAGATCCTAGCCTGTACTGGCATATTAACTAAATCTTCTTCCACAAATGCAGACGAAAAATATTTATTAAAATAGTTTGCAGTATCTTTATTATCTTCTATAATGTTGTTATATTCATCTCTTAAAGGACCAATCTTTTTAATAACCTTTTTGTTAGCATTAGCATAGGCAAAATACCCTTTGCATCATTCTTTATATTACGAGCTAGCTGTTTTTCAAATTCTAACTTGGCTTTTCTATTTTCTGCAACCGATTTATTAAGCTTTTTCTTGTATTCACAGTACAATAACGTTCCAGTTGATGATAGGAATACCTACTATTATCGATACCTCTAATTTCCTTCTACAATACCTCTCTGATGCTCGTTCCTGAACCACATATAGCATTTTAAAAGTAATTAAAGCAAAATAATTATCTCTCTAATCGTATTAGGCCTAAATGATATTTTTATTTTCTCTGTGATGCCTGAAATTCATCAAATTTTTTCGTTTCAGATTCACATGAATTCTAGGGTATGACTACCGGTTGAAGGATCTTATTAAAATAGGCCTACATGTAGATATCGATATCTGCATATACAAGTATATGTAAACTCTGGCTATAATTACGAAACCGCAGTTAAATATGTTAGCAATATTAAATGTAGAACAAATAATTATGTAAAACTAATATTTAGCATTGTTTCGCATCTGTAGGTAAGATCACGCCAGAGGGATCCGGGAAGTCTCGATTGAATGATTGTAAACCTAATCTCGTTTGAAATTTAATCGGTGAGCAAGAAGTAGGAGACAATTTAAAGTTCCAGAAAGAGTGACCGTTAGAGATGATTTGAAAAATCGCTCAAATTTATAAAATAATGTATGCATATACAAGTCATTACGGTTGACATTTTCTTATCTTATCTACAAGTTGTTGATATTATTTCAAACTGTTAAATTGAAAAACTTCATGTCTCGCATAAAACATCTTACGGTAGGCCTAAGTATTGGAATTACCCGCTAAAGTGTCTCATTCATCCATATCGTTTATAAACATTGCTCTATATCATATTGATTCATCACGTAACCTCGATTTTCTTCATCTTTGACTCAATCTCGTTTCAAAAGTCATCCATCATCTTTCTTCCGCTCGCCTATCTACCATAGTCGTCGGTTTCCGCAGATGCGCTCATCTGATGTCAAATCAATTTTAAAAACATTTTCTTTCCTGGCTTTAAATTTTAGGCAGGAAACATTTCACTCTAAAGCTCTAAGTGAGGCTCTAAGGCACACATATACATTTACATTCCTATACGATTAATGCGTTATAATTACTAAGAAACCTGATGTATTTACAGAGGTAAATTGCAAAGACTTTGAGACAGAAATATACTTTACAAAACTGTTTTACTCTTATAGCAAAATGTATATAGATACGTGTAATATAAAAATGCTAATCATTAATTCATTATACCACGGCTATACTTTTGAACATTTGTCATGTAGCTCTTGTGGAATGCGTGTGATAAATGAATAAATAAAATACTGTAATACAGTATGTACACGCTTATTTTAATGAATATAGCCTATGTGCATTCACACATGTAAAGCCTATATATATATATATATATATATATATATATATATATATATATTCATTTATCACACGCATTCCACATAATATTAGCCAGTAGTCATGTTAGATAGGAAACCTGTCTCTCTCTCTCTCTCTCTCTCTCTCTCTCTCTCTCTCTCTCTATCTCTCTAGTGTTTTGCAAAGTCGCTGGTCCATGGTACATATTCGTACTCAAAGTTTAGTGTCACGCTCCATGAGGAGCGCTAAGTCAATTAACAAGAATATTCTTTTACAAAAGCTACATGTGCCCTATCCATCTTTAATATAGCCTATAGCCTGTAAAAGCTTGCGTCTGAGGTGGTGTTCCTTTGCCTTTCTCAGTTATTGCTTTGTCGCCTCTTACGACAAGTGCAGTTTACTGTGTGTCTGTTCTTCAGTGGCCATGACACAGCATGGGTTGAGATCGGATGCCACTATATCTACCTAATTACTCTCAATCAGTTAGCATAACTTCATTACGAGCTGCATCTAATACATCTGAGTATGGTTGCCGCTATCCAAAAAAAGTGATTTGAAGCGTCGTACATGAATGTGTTACAAGCGCGTAAGCCGCTTCAAGAAATAATAATAATAATAAAGGTTTAACGTCCGTTTCCTCATTCAAGGATGATGTCAGGGACGTCAATATAGGCGTATTCCAGACATTTGAAGCTTTTTACATGACTGGAACAGATATGACGCGACGCTGTGTCAGATCAGGAAGGATGCTGAAAAATGTGAGATGACTCTGAAATGTAGAACTTCACAGGCAAAATAGACGTCCATTCGGAAATAATAATAATAATAATAATAATAATAAAGGTTTAACGTCCGTTTCCTCATACAAGGATGATGTCAGGGACGTCCCCCCCATCACATGTCACTACAAATCGATTCACCAAAAGGAAAGGAGAGGGAGGAAAGGGGAATAAACTCCTAACAACGGCTGATTACGAAAGAGATAATGATAAAGATTGTGGAAACATAGTTGTGGACGATAATCCTAATTAAAGATAATGATGACGTCGATGATCATGACCATCATGATCATTATGATCACGATGATGATTCTGATCTCTTTTGCTATGCAAACTTTTTATTTGTTTTCATGTCATAATAAACAATCAATATAGTCTTCAGTCAGTCTACAGTCAGTGATGTAATCTTGATGATGATGATAATGATGATGATGATGATGATCATGAACATGATTATCATGATGACTATCATGACGATGATGATGATGATTATGATAATGATGATGATGATGATCATGATGATGATGATGATGATGACTATTATGATCGTGATGATAATGATCACGATCATAATATGCTGTCGATCACGATGATGATGATCATCATGATTATGATCGTAATGATGATGATGCTCATCATCGTGATCATGATGATAATGAGGATCATTTTGATGATCATGATAATGATCGTGATCATGATTTTGGTAATGCTGATGATGGCTATGATTATGATGACGATGATGATATGACTAATAAATAATAGTAATAATGACGATAACGATTCTCATGTTTTGTTCGAGATTCATCGCTTGATCTATGGTTGTTTACATTCATCGCTTAAATTTTTCGCATAATTTATTTAAGTATTATTTCTATTTAGATTGGATACTGAAATTGTCACTTTGGGACTAATTATGTATCGTGTGGACATTATAAAATTTAGATTAGCCTTAGTTTAACTAAAATAAACAGTATAGAGGTTTTGCTGTGGATTATCGTTTGACCTTTGATCCTTACCTACACCTGTATGTGGGAGTGGCTTGGTGTCTCCAAAGGCTGATTGATAGTGAATGACGCAGTCCACCCGACTGATTATAAGCTGATCTACTCAACCGTATCGATAATCCAGAGCCTTCGATTTTCAATAACTTACTCTCTCAGCTCGCCGAGTCCACTGGACAAGGCCTACAATTACTACGGGTCACGTATGGTGCGATTATGGCACTGAAGCGTCAGCTTTCACTAGATACTAGATAGTATAAGCGTAACTGACGTGAATGATGAACCGTTTATTCAGGTTACTAAAAAGGGTAAGAGAGCGGCTATCGGGAAGTTAAGTCAACCTCAGACTCAGCCTGTAATCTCGGTCAATCTTAATCCTACGCCTCAAAATAAAAAAAACCGACTTGATGTGTGTTGTGTGCAATGAACCTGGATCTAGTGTGAACTCTTTACGGTGCGACACGTGTGATCAACATTACCATCTTAAATGCTGTGGAGTAGATGAGTCTGATCATCAGTTGTTTATAAAACTTATTGATACCATTGGATGGAATTGTAAGATATGTCGAGACGAAATCATGAGTGAATTAGCCAGTTGCGCAAAAGTGTTTCAACACTAGAGAGTAAACTGAATCAAATCTCAATGAAATTACATAATGGTGATGATATTCCACAGCAGGGTTCAACCTCTGTGCGGAATAGTATACATGTTAATCCTGTAGTGAATACAAACTTACAACCTTCAAACAGCGTGAATCCATCCAATCTCAGTTATGCAAGCGTTGTAAAGCTAGTACATAAATCTGTCAAGGAGGTTAATCAGAGGCAAAAGAACGTCATAGTCACTGGACTTAAAGAAGTTGAAGGTGATGATGTCGATACATTTAGTAATCTGTCTGAAATTGAGCTTGGTATTAAACCGCTGGTGATCCGGGAGGGTACTCGGTGTCTCGGCAAATCTAGTGGCGCAGGTCCCCGAAAGTTATTGGTAAAGCTTAACACTGAGGCATCCGCGCTTGATATTGTCTATTGCGCCAAAAACCTACGATCATCAACTGACCCCTACATATCAAGAAATATTTACGTTAATCGCGATTAAGTTAGCGTTTGAACGGAGACAAACCAGACGACAGAGGTTGACGGCTGCAAACGCTCTACAATTGGAAAATATGCCAATGCCTCAACGAAATTCTAGACACGCAGGAACTAGGTCCTCATCCGTTACTTTTGTCAACAGTTCGAGGAAAGTCAATGTTGCTTTAAATGCAGTGAATTACAAAACAGTACAAAGGTGGCAGATAACACTCCTGCTGATCCTACCCGTACCTACAATCCAAATAGAGGACTTATCAATAATCCGAATGCAGCAAATGCTACCACAGCAGTGCCCTCTACGAGCAATCTAAATGTGAATGCGACGGCGTTTAATACAATGCTAATACCAACTGTTATTGACGTTATTGACGTGAATGCCACTGACAATCAGCTGCCTGTTAGACGATGACTGAATTGTCCTTTTGACTCAAGAAATAAACAATTAGATCCTATTCTGGATCAAAATCTTAGTAAGCTTCTAGCATTTAAGTATTTCAATGCACGCAGCCTTAAAAACAAGTTACCTGATCTTCATTGTCTTATTTATAGTGATAATGCTCCACGTATTATTTGCGTATCAGAATCTTGGTTGAGTAAGTCTGTTACTGATGCAATGATTGATCCGAATGGCTGGTATACAGTTTATAGATGCGATCGTGAAAACAGTCTGGAGGTGGTGTAATGGTTCTTATTCGTAATATAATTTATACAAATAATATACATTTCTCTGATAAATTTCCGCTCATTGAATATGTGTGTTTTGATTTTATTGAAAATTCTAATTTGTGCTGTTTGGTCCTGTATAGGCCGCCTGATCGATCGCTAGAAGTAATGAAACAAATTTGTGACTTGATTGAGTTCTGTTGCAATGATAGTAAGACATTAATTGTAGTAGGTGATTTGAACTGTCCAAATGTTGATTGGTTTAATCATTTATGTACTTCAGATGGAATCCTAGATCTTTTCCATGACACTGTAAATGGACTAGGTTTCGTCAAGTTTATCGATAAACCTACCCGTGGTGAACATATTCTGGATATTTTATTATGTAATGATCCACTTTTAATATCGAATGTTTTTATCAAAGAACCTTTTAGCAATAGTGATCATGAATCTATGTATTTTATTGTAAATTTTCTTGTAAATTTTGATTATGATGATGAAGATTTTATTAATGATTTTGTACCTAATAATAATTGCAACCTGCAATCAGTTAACAAGAGCTACAACTGGTCGATAGCTGATTGGTCAGCTATGAGGGATTTCTTTTTCTCCTTTGATTGGTCATTCTGTTTCAAATGTGATTCATCTATTGAAGAAATTACTTGCTGTTTCTATTCTGTGCTAAAATATGCAATAGATAACTTTGTGCCTGAAATAATAAAAACAAAAATGCCACGTAATAAAGACAGAAAGACCTATCCTAAACAGATTAGGAAAATGTTAGCACGTAAGGCCAGGTTATGGCGCAAAGATGCTCAAAAAACTTAAAAAGTAAAATTGCATGCAGGAAGGCGGCTATCAAATGTAAAAACTATCTATACTTACATGAAGCAGATGTGGAGGCAAAAATACTTTATACTAATGATATGGGACGATTTTATCGATATATTAACTCTCAACTTAGCTGTAAGTCTGGCATTGCGCCATTAGCAAATTCTGCCGGGAATTACATTTTTGACAATCGTGATAAGGCAAATTTCATAAATAATTATTTTGCAAGTGTGCACATCTAGAATAATGGCATTATACCATTATTAGAATCTGCAGCTTCACAAAATAAATATAAATTGACGGAAGTAACTTTTGCAAATAATAGAGTATTTGAAATCTTGAAAAAATTAAAAAAATCCTTCGCATCATTGCCTGATGGCATACCTTCCATTTCTTTAAGAAATTGGCTCCAAGCTTAGCAGATTCACTATGCAAGCTGTTTAAATGTATATTTGCTAGCAAAAAAAATCCCAGCATGTGGAAACATGCGTATGTCACCCCGGTATTTAAAGGCGGCAAATCTTGCTTAGTAGACAATTACAGAATAATATCATTAACTTGTGTGGTCTGTAAAATTTTTGAGAGTGTAATCAAATTGGATCTGACAAATGTTTTTAGTGAAAATAACATGATTACAAATGCTCAACATGGTTTCATGGCTAAACATTCCACAGGTACGAATCTTAAATCATTGGACGCTTAGTCTGAAGGATGGCCATTTTACCAGAGTAGCATATATTGATTTTGCTAAAGCATTGATTCTGTGAGCCTTCCAAAATTAATTTATAAGCTCTCCATGATGGGCATTAGTGGATCACTACTAGATATGCTAACATCATAATTAGAAAACCGGTCCCAACAAGTCAAAATATGTCATACTTTATCTGATATCATAAATATTGACAGCGGAGTCCCACAGGGTAGTGTTCTAGGACCTATCCTTTTCGTAGTATATATAAACGACCTTGCTTATGTCTTTCCAGAATCAGTTAAAACAAAATACTTTGCAGACGATGCAAAATTATACTCTGTAATTAACTGTAATGCAGTTTTGGAAAGTTTTCAAAAGAGTCTAGACCAATTGTCAATTTGGGCAAAGAATTGTCAATTAGGAATATCAATCAAAAAATGTTGTACTATGAATATCACTAATAAAGACGTTTCAAATTTGGATAAACTTAATAAAGTAGAAAATATTGGAATCAATTCTGTTGATCAGTTGCGTGATTTAGGTATTGTGGTTGATTCTAAACTTAATTTTTCTGCACATATGGCTAAGATAGTGTCTTTGGCTAAACAACGTATTTCCTTTTTATTTCGAGCCTTAAAAACTCGTGATACCAGACTGTTACTTACTGCATATAAATCGTATATTCTGCCTATACTAGATTATTGTTTTCCTATCTGGTCACCGCATATGGTAGGTGATATTTTAAAAATCGAATCGGTGCAACGGAATTTCACTAGGCGAATACCACAGCTAGAAAACATGCCCTATAAAGACAGGTTAACATTTTTGAATTTGAAAACTCTTGAACGTGGACGGCTACATTCTGATTTGGTATTTTGTTTTAAAATTTTAAATGGGTTCATTGGAGGTAAACCGGAGGACTATGGATTGCTATTGTCTAGTAGGCAATCTTGTGGTCATTCACTGAAGTTATATACGGACCAATCCAGAGTTAACACTAGAAGATATTTTTTCTCTATTAGAATCTGTGAACCATGGAACTCACTGACAGACTCCGTGGTCACGACGAATAGTGTTAGTTCATTTAAACGCAATATAGAAGAAACTGATTTTAGTAAATATATGATTTTATAGTCTAGCATATACATGTATTTTACTGTAAATATTATGACCATTGTAATGGTGTAAAGGGTTTTATAATGTAATGATGCTTAAATCATGCATTATTTATTTTCTTATCAGGGCACATGTTAGAGTCTTCGGACCTTTGTGTCCTTTTCATTTCATGTGAATTGCTGTATTTTGTGAGACTTATATATCTCTATTGTGTGAAATGATTGAATAATTTAAATAACATAAATAAATAAAATGAGGAATATACCAATCGTATAGTACACGTGTCATATGAGGCAATTCAGTAATAACTGAGTAAGGTGACTGGAACCCACCTCATAAGCCACATTATTAAAAGCTATGGAATACTTTAAGACGCGGAAATGGCAAAGCTGTTTTGAAAGGATTAACTCGCTAATCGATTGAGTGCTTTAAATGAAGGAATGTGCATTAAGTTGGTGAGTAGGAATATGCATCTTGGGTCTGTAATATGGTACAACATTACCGAGAGAGAAAACAGAAAGAAAGAGAGAGAGAGAGAGAGAGAGAGAGAGATAGAGAGCACGAGAATAGTAATAATGCTAAGAATACTAGATAAGATTAAGATTACTACTATTTATTAGTCATATCATCATAGTAATATGATTGACAGCTACATAATTAGCATATCTGAAAGATATCTGAACAGATAAATTTCAACTTGTGTGTCGTCCGTCAAGTTTACCTGAAGAGAATCTGATCAGATATATGTTATGATATTCGTCAGTGCCAGCAAGAGTTCTCTGAGGAGGGTGAAATAGGACGGGGGGGGGGGGGTAAGACAGGGATGGCATCAGGGATGATATATTTCATCGCAATTGCTTAATCTCTCTGCCGAGGCGGTATTGGTTGAGACGATGAAACATATGAGGAAGGAATAACTATTTGAGGTAAATTGCTGAAAGATGTGAGGTTTTCAAATGATCAAGGTATGTTTGCTAGTAGTGAAGCCGGATTGCAAGAGGCTATGGATGGTCTTAAGTGTCTCTGCATTGAGATATGGCATAAAGATTAATGGAAAGAAGACAAAGGTTACGAGAGGGAATCACAGGGACGTAAATATTACATTGAATAATACTACGCTACTGAAACAGTTAAGGAGATTTAAGTACTTGGGTCACACCTCACGGACGATGGGAAGTGTGAAACGGAAATAAAATGCAGAATTACAAAGCAATAGAGGCATTAGGAAATAGAAAATAATTACTAACAAAAAGTATTTGGAAAAGCATAAAGATAAAGATTGTGAAAACTTTGGTGTGGTCGCCATTTCTGTACGGATGTGAAACACGGACATTAAAAAAGAAGATATCAGGAAACTAGACTCATTGGAAATGTGGTTATGAAGAAGGATGGGAAAGCTTTGTTGGACTGATAAAATTATAAATAAGGAAGCTCTTGAAGGGGTCGGTAAAAATAGACATTTAATTAATATGATAGTAAAGAAAAGCTGGATAGGACATACTATAAGGGGATGGTTTGCTAAAAAGATGTAATAAAAGGAAGAATGCAAAGGAAACGAGTTAGAGGAAGACCGAGACATGAGATGCTGGCTTATCTGATAAGAAATTCATACATAGAGATGAAAAGGAAAGCTTAGGATAGAATTGGTTGAAAGTGTTATATACCAAGGACCTGCCGTTAGGCAGTGCACTAGAAGAAGGAGATTGATCTGTCAGTTAAATTGAACCATGTGTTGGCTTCATCGAATTTTTGTGAACAGATCATAAGGTCCTGCTATTATTACCTTGACCGACGTCCCTATTGGTTAAGCTATATAGCATAGCCACTAGAACCCCGTGAACATTAACAAAGTACAGTAGCTGAGTACTAAAAGGACTCGGGAGACGTCACCTGAGAGGAATAAAACGCCGCTGGGTTAAGCAGGTTGTAAACCATTGATCCAAAATATGAGAAGCTTCAAAAGCTTATTTATTGACGTGATGTGTACCGGATATCCTATGGTCTATGGTATGGATAAGTTTGCGTAAGTTTTGTTTAGGGCCTACTGCTAGAATTTGCTATGCTTTTAAAATCAACGATTGATAATTATAATCAATACAGTTTTTCAAAAGCAGCGCGACTTTTTCACTTCCAGAGATGCATACGTAAAAGTAACACAAATATTACTTCATTATAAGTAAATTGTACCAGACAAATTGGTTGCCTCCTTACAAGTAAAACGTTGAATACTTTTTATTTGTAGCGAAGTATTTTTTTACTTCGGTACTATGCAACACTTCATATAAAGTAGTATATAAAAAGCATAATAGAAATTTAGTCTTTAATACTCAAGGTCTTACATGTATATAGTATGCACTTATATCACATAAATTTCTGCCGGTCAAACTACTCTTTTAACTTTTATCCGCGTTGCGGCCTGGTTGATAAAGAAAAGACGAACCGTAAAGGGTCCACTGCACCAGAAGTAAAAGATTCCAAATCACTCTAAGTGCCTATACACGATCAAATTAACTGGACAGATGTCTGAACAGAGTCTTCTGTCTGGATGATTTTTGTTCCGCTAATCTAGCCATACATCTGACGGCGTTGTGATTTCTACTACCACTGTGCTGCACGAGAATTTGGGTCCAAATTCTGGACACTAGTTTTCGGACTCTAAAATTGCTCCCGACACTAATATGTTTAAAGCAGGCGTTAGCAGACATTACAGCTAAAGTAACAGTGATGACATTTTGCTTTATGATTTGGCTTATTCACAAATTTTGCTAACAATTATAAAAGTTTGGCTTTTAATTGCACAAATTAATAGCAGACATTGACCCCTCTGACATAGTCCGGAGACATCGAGGAGTCACGACCCACGTGTTGGGAACCACTGGTATGGATGATTTAAGAGCAGAAGTCTCAAAGCTAATTATAGACTCTCTCTCTCTCTCTTAGTGCACAGCCTACTGGCAGGTCCATGGTATATAACGCCTCCACTCTACTCTGTCTTCCGCCTTCCTCTTCATTTCCACACATGAGTGGATCTTTAAATCATCTAACATACTTAATATATAATTTGGGTAAACAGGATGGTTTTCTCAGAGAATGACGCCCCTGCCCTGTAAATGTCAGTCAAAGCTGAGGAAGGCATAGGGGCCCACCTCGTCAAAAAATCATATCCACCAAGAAAATAATGTTAATTATAGATATGACGTAAATATCACCTATATATCTGACCTTCTATCAATCAATCTCTCAACCATTTCGTAGTCTTCACTCCTCTAGCAATAACCTTCTCACTGTACCAAACATTAAATCTGCCATGGGCAGACAGTCCTTCATGTTTTCTGCTGCGACAATAGAGAACTCTCTGTCACAAGATTTCGATTTTGTAATTGTGTTAGTAATGTACTTCCCTGGCAAGCTAAAATCACATCTCTTTCCGCCATATTTCTCAATTTTGACCCCTTTGCCTTGGATCTTGGACTTGCACTGTTTTGATCTCGCTTTCTCTTGTGGTCTTTGTGTACTCAGTCGTCATCGTGTAGTGTTTTAGCGCCTGTTTTTGCAGAGTTTGCAAGATACGTCCGTGACATTGCCTTATGAAGCGGAACCGGGTGTTACATTCTTATTGATTGAATGATTGAAATAAGTCTATGATCCACGTCACACACCCATACACACTTTGTCGTATAGACTTGAAGTTTAGCACAAATGCAAAAAGTTAGAAATTCAGAGCAATTGATCATTGGCTGGTGTCTATAGGTTTCACTGTCCTTATCTTTGTGTCTTCAGACTTTTTGTTAAAAGTTCTTTTCTATTACCGAAGGACTACTTTGTTTGTGCAATCCTACTGAATATTTCAGTCTCACATTTCCAATGTTCGGTTATACAGTAGTATGATCCAAACATTTGAAACTCCTTCCCTGTTCCAATTTAGTACCATTTATGGTGATATTAGCTTCACATTTATTATAGAACATTCTCGTCACTTTGTTCTTTTTGATATTAATCTTCTTGTCTTATTTCAATTCCGAATCATTCAGACTATCCATTATCTTCTGCAGTCCAGTCTCGCTGCCCGCAACCGTTCCTTGGTCATCTGCAAATCGTACATCTCGTAACAATTTTCTTCCTACTTGTATTCCTGCTTCAGTGCCTTTCATGGCTTCCACCATCATTGCTTCAGCGTAAATGTTAAAAGATAAAGACAGTGAAAATCTTCGTTTGGACCACGCTTTTTTTTATAGTTGTGAAACATGGACCTTAAGGAAGGAAGACATTAGGAATCTAGCGGCATTGAAAATGTGGATATGAAGAAGATGGAAAGGATTAGCTGGACTCAAAAGGGTTACAAATGAGGAAGTTATGGAGAGAGTTGGTACAAATAGACCGTTGATAAATGTATTAAGAAATAGGAAGAAGAGTTGGATATAACACCTTCTAAGAGGGGAAAGTCTATTAAAAGATGTCATGGAAGGTAGAATGGAAGTAAATAGAGGCAAAGACAGGCCGAGATTAGTAATGTTAGATGATTTAAATACCCACCCATATGCGGATAGGAAGAGGAAAGCGGAAGAGAGAGAAGAGTGGAGGTGTTATATACCATGGACTTGCCAGTAGCCAATGAACTAAGAGAGAGAGAGAGAGAGTGTCTATAGTGTCTAGTGCTTGATATATATATATATATATATATATATATATATATATATAGATTACACTTAGTTCTGTGATTTAACAACGATTATATTAAAATAAGCCAGTCTTCATGATTGCTAGGGGAAGTAGGAGTTTAAAGTTAAATTAAAGCAGTCCGCACTTAAGACCTGCAAAATTTAAAAAATAGATAATGAATTAAATAAATGTAGTCCCTGTAAGAAACTTATTTTCTTAAAAAATCATCCAATTATAGATTCTGGAGTAAAGCAGTAAAAAAGATAATATTTACGTCAGTTTTCGCACTCGAAAGGGATGTAAGTGACGGGCGAGCCCAGGATTTGAACCCCGCACATACTGATCCGTGGTCGAGTGTCATACCGACTTCGCAACTGGCTGGAGCCAGTGGCGAAGTCGGTAAAATGCCGTGTAGATGCCCAACCCTAAACAATACAGCTATATCTTTGAACCTTGCCAAAAGTCCAGAATTTAATCGTGCTTGGTACTTTAATGATTAGTGTTGTTGTAAGATTCATAGAAGAATACATTAATTATAAACTGCACGTACGTGTTTTAAGAAAAGACTAAGCAAGAACTAAGTGTGCCAACTCAAAACCGCCTCAGAAGCGAGAGTATTCCCAGTTTCCCAAGCTATGGGCTACCTTAAGGGGTTCATATAAAGCATATCTTTTTGGCCGGAGCCAGTGGCGAAGTCGGTAAGATACTTGATCGCGGATCAGTATGTGCGGGGTTCAAATCCTGGGCTCACCCATCCCTGACATCGCTTTCGAGTGATTAAACTGACGTTAACATTAGCTTTACTAGATTTTTAAAGAGCTAACTCGTTGATCGCTGGAGTGCTCTTTAAGAAGTGTGAAAACAGCACGTGAATAAAAATATGTGCCTTGGACATGCCAATTAACAGTACACGAGAGAGAGAGAGAGAGAAAGAGAGAGAGTTAGAGACAGAGTCCGAGTGTAAACCAGGTTATTTTAAATTTAATTGTGGAGCTACAGTGGTACACGGTAGGTCTAAATATTATGACAATTTCTTAAAGGTACTATAGAAGCAAAGTGCATGCGTATCGTACACAGTTTTGGTTCTGAAACTTAAGACCTTAGCCAAAATGTTCAATAGATTTATTTTCAAGTTTTTGTTTTTAACTCGTTTTTGTTTTTAACTAGAAGTAATCAAGTAAATTGAAACTAATATGAGAATGTGTAAAATGTTTCTATCTGTGTATACAATTATTTTTTTAAAAATGTTTTATTACTCAACAGCACTTTTGTAAAGAACTTTGTACACTTTACTTAAGTAATATTGATCAAGTACTTTGAACTTGTACTTTTACTTTCTTAAACTATTTAGGCCATACTTTTACTTAAAGTAGTTTTCCGAGTACTTCTTACAGCACTGACTATATGTATTACTGTAATAACGTGTAATTACTCATGACCTGTGTTGCGTCTGGGTTGCTGAATAATAGAACAACCGTGGACTGCATGTGTCCTAGAACGCGACAAAGCACTAAGGTGTAAACCAACGTCAAAATGGGAATTCGGTTGGTGACCGCCTAAGCTCCAGAAATTGCTACAGAATTTTCTAAGTGCCGACCCAAGTTACACTAGGATTCAAGGGATAGCGGTCATGATGATTCTGCTATTAAACGTTAATTATCTTATTGAGCGCTATTTTGGAATTAGTATACGAGATTCTTTCATTTTTTTAGCCTCTATTTTGAAACTGAAAATCTTCAATGTTTTGGTAATAAAATATAAAAGCAGATATAGGGCCTAATCGCTTTCATTACTGCTAGAATTTATTGCTCAATAGAAGAGCTTAAATCATTTGATGTAACGTAACTTTATCTAAATTGAACTACTTGTAAAATGAGAAACTCGTTAAATTTAAATTACCTTTTAAGTTAATGCCCATCACTGACGGTGTCTAGTGGCAACTTAATAATTCATTATGCATGTATAATCATGCAGTTAATGTTAACTTCGCAACTTCACCATGTGAAGTGGCTAGCTGCTGCTGTATGACAAACAGTTATACCAATTGTCGCAGTGCAGTAACGGTTACTACAGTAGCCTATATTAGTTCAGTAGTTTAGAAAGTAACATTCCGCATAGCTAGTCAGTTACAAGCCAACATGTATTTAAAATTCTGCGTACTCTTCTACATGAACGTTGTGCAACTTTCAACCACAGGTATATTTCATAGATTTAAAATACTTACACTATTATAGCCAGCTATGATATAAATATTTATTTCCGTGTGTAGTCCGCCAAGCCGAAGAATAGAGGCTAACTATGTGTGCTATATATATATATATATATATATATATATATATATATATATATATATATATATATATATATATATATCTTAGTGCACTTCCTACTGGCAGGTCCATGGTACATAACTCCTCCACTCTTCTCTGTCTTCCGCCTTCCTCTTCATTTCCACATATGAGTGGGTCTTTAAATCATCTAACATACCTAATCTCGGCCTGCCCCTGCCTCTTTTTCCTTCCATTCTACCTTCTATGACCTCTTTTAATAGACCTTCCCCCCTTAGAATGTGTCCTATCCATCTCTTCTTCCTATTTCTTAATAAATTTATCAACTGTCTATCTGTGCCAACTCTCTCCAGGACTTCCTCATTTGTAACCTTTCGAGTCCAGCTAATCCTCTCCATTCTTCTCCAAATCCACATTTCCAATGCCTCCAGTTTCCTAATGTCTTCCTTTCTTAAGGTCCATGTTTCACATCCATACAATAGCGTGGTCCAAACCAAAGTTTTCACTATCTTTATCTTTGTTTTTCTCTAGACTTTATATATATATATATATATATATATATAATATATATATATATATAATATATATATATATATAATATATATATAATATATATATAATATATATATATATATATATATATATATATATATAATAAAGTTTTAACGTCCGATTCCTCATACAAAGATTATGTCAGGGACGTCCCCCCATCACATGTTATTTACAAATCGATTAACCCCAAACGATCTGAAAAAACATGTGCTGAAGAGAAATAAGAGATCCTAAACAGTGCCGGTCCGTTGATAATAAAAACAGTCAGGCAAGATGAAATAAAATCTATGGTGGGAAGAGATGTGTTTTTAGCTTACAATGGAAAGTGGAAGCAGTAGAACATGAGCGAAGATCAGGAGGCAGAGAGTTCCAAACAGTAGGAGCGGAGCAAGAAAATGAACGTCTACCTAACCAAGGGAGAATATTAGGAATTTTATATGTATATATATACATATATATACATATACAGTATATATATATATATATATACATGTATATATATATATATATATATATATATATATATATCGCCATCAAAATCAGCATCGTCTTCCCCGAATCCCAATTTAGCTCGGGTCGGATTTTTAAAAAAATTCTAACAATTTCTGGAGCCTAGGCGCTGACCAACTGAGTGCACATTTGGCGTTGGTTTGGATTTTTGTGTTTTGTCGCCTTTGACGTGTCGTTAACACAGTGTTGTTAGCGCAATCTAGGGTTCTACAGCAACCCGGACACAACAACACAGCCTATATATATTGGCATAAATAAATATATACACACACACACACACACACACATATATATATATATATATATATATATATGTATAATATCCATCATTGCTTCAGCGTAAATGTTAAACAGCAGCGTCGAAATGCTACAATCTTGTCTTACTCCACGTCGCATTTCAACTTCTTGTGAGTTGGCCTACTCTTGTTGGATTTTGATTACTGCACTTTGATTCATGTACTACTTTAAAATTAGGCCTACTCTCCAGTTAATTCCTATACTTTTCAAAATATTTATCGTAGTTATTCAATCAACACTGTTAAAGGCTTACATAAACGTCATATCCATATTCTAAGCATCTTTCGCAAGGGACTAGCATTACCCCTATTTCTTCTCTTGTGCCGCATCCTTTCCCAAAAACCACATTTTTCTTGCTCAGTATCATATCTGGTTTCGACTGAATGCGATTATTTATGATCTTGAATAAAATCTTTGATGAATGAGGCATTAATCTGATTGCTCTGAAATTCGAACACTCCACAGCATTGGCTTTTTTAGGAATTGGGATCGTCACTAACTTGGTAAAATCGCCTGGCCAAATACCTGTATTGAAAAACAGGTAAATATTTCATATATATATATATATATATATATATATATATATATATTTATTTATTTCATTTATCATACGCTTATCACAATTAGCATATACAATAAACCGTTAGAGCGCATGAACGAAAATAAAGACCCACAAGTTGCACTTACATATTCCGAACTTAAAAATACAAACATTTGCTTTAATTATTATATCTATATGTATAAAACAAAGTCATGTTCGTAATGGCACTTATAAATCAAGAACGGCTGGACAGATTTTAATGATCTCGAACATTTTGGATTGGTCTCCAGCAGCCCCTGCATAATATCCAATAAAATATTAAAAAATAATGAGGTAGTGGCCAAAAAATTGCAAAAATTAAAACACGCCTAAATTGTAACCTGCTCCCATCTGTCGAGTGACTTACATTTATATAGTTTACGATTTTAAAAAGGTACGTTGATATCATTAATTCACATACCTCAACCGGAAGTGTTGATAGTTTAGTGATATAGGTACTAGACTTTAGATCATGAGGTCCGGGGTTCGATTCTGGCTCGGGTCATATTTTAAAGTTTGATAAATTTTATAAATTTCTTTGGATTAAAAATTGCGTCATTTTTTAAAATTTTTATATATCAAACAAAGTCTGGTTGGTTTCATATGGATTAAAAACTCTTTCCGTCAAACCCCCTTCCACCGGTTGGGTGATAGATAGATAGATAGATAGATAGATAGATAGATAGATAGATAGACAGATAGACAGATAGACAGATAGACAGATAGACAGATAGACAGACAGACAGATAGACAGATAGACAGACAGACAGACAGACAGACAGACTGACAGACTGACAGACTGACAGACTGACAGACTGACAGACTGACAGACAGACAGACAGACAGACAGACAGACAGACAGACAGACAGACAGATAGAGAGATAGAGAGATAGATAGACAGATAGAGAGATAGATAGATAGATAGATAGATAGATAGATAGATAGATAGATAATATTACAATAATATGAATTGCTTGATATCAAAGAGTAATTAATTGATAACATGGTGCACAAGATAGCACTGCACCGTAGAGATGGGAATCGAACCGAACCCGAGCCGAACCGAACCCAAATGTCTGGAATTTTGACCGAACCGAACCCGAACACAGACTCTCGCCGTACCCGAACCCGAACCGGAACCCTGGTTTCGTTCAAATCGAACTGAACCGAACTCATGAAGTTCCTTTCTCCTTCGCCAGCTTCAGGAAAAAAGAACACTTTTCTTTTCTGCTATTTTTCAAAGTCTTCATTAAGAAATTATGGAGGATGGTTGATATTATACAAAGATAATAAGAACAATACACACATGTATATTAGTTTTTTGTATTTACATGACTTACAGTATCTAACAGCATATATTCAGGTAAGGCTGGTTTCGACACAAATTTTAAAATTACTAACAGATAGCAATATAAAGGAAGGGAAGCATTACATAGGAATGCTAGCGGGAAGAGAGACTGGTCTACAGAAGATAATGGATAGTCCGAATGATACAGCATTGAAATATGGAATTACGATTAATATAAAAGAGACAAAAGTGATGAGAATAACCAAAAATAGAGGTGAAGTCAATATTATAACAAATGTTACGAAATTGGAACAGGTAATGAGTTTCAAATATTTAGGTCATACTATACCAGATGATGGGAAATGTGAGGTAGAAATATTTAGTAGGATTGAACAAGCAAAAGAAGTCTTTGATAATAATAAAGAACTTTTAACAAAAAGCCTAAAGAACGACACTAAGATAAAGATTGCGAAAACCTTGGTATGGACCACGCTTTTATACGGATGTGAAACATGGACATCAAGGAAAGAATATATAAGGAAACTAGAGGCTTTGGAAATGTGGATATGGAAAAGAATGGAAAGGATTAGCTGAACTCAAATAAACTATTAGTTTCAAATTTGAAACCCTACGGTAAATAATGATGTTTATTACTGGTTCAGTTGATAGCAAACTGAATATATTTTGATCATTTTTCTGTGGAAGTACACGTGTTTTCAAATCGTCCTTATTTGACATTTCTATGTTAATAAATTGCACTTGTCTCTGAAACATTGGATCAAATTTTAACCAAGGCATTTCCATTTAATTGTAAACGTTTCTAATATATAGATCTAGTGACAAAATTTATTTTTAAATTGATGACGAATTCTATTTGTTGGTTGCAATCAAGGAGAATTTTTCAGATACAGTAAAAAAGCTAAATATATATTTTATGAATATTTGTTGGTCAACTTACAATATTTTAAGAAATATTGAAATGTACAGGAATAAATACCACTTCTCTCCTTTTTTCATTGTCATATTTTTATTCAGGTGAAAAATATGGCAATTATTATGAATTCATGTACAGCATGTTGCCCTTAAGCACATTTATCATTTTAAACATGTTTATCATAACCATGATTATAATAAGTAACGTGAAATAATATAATTGCAACATTATCCAAACCATTTCGAACTCGAATCAAACTGTAGTGAGATGGACAACAAGCGGAAACTGAACCGACCCCGAACTCTAAAATTGTCAACTGCTACGCCAACCCGAACCGAACTTTAATTTTCAACAAACAGAACCGAACCGAACTCTCAATTTGTAAATTGCTGACCGAACCCGAACCGAACCGAACTTTCATTTTTAACGAACCGAACCGAATCGAACTCTGGAAATTCATAAAATTCCTATCTCTACTGCACAGCGTTCAAGTAGATCTGTCGATTTGTTTGTTTTGTAGTCTGCTTTAATATTGCTACCTCTATTTAGGAGAATATAATACAGTGTCCAACTTACTGGCTACCAATGCACCAAAAACATATTATGTTTTCAGTCCCTTAAGTTGTAATTTGAATTTGCTTGAACTTGCTTGCCTATCTAACAAAATCCAAAAATGACTACTACCATAGGCCTACATATATATATATATATATATATATATATATATATATATATATTCGTTTATTACTTGAAATGCGACATACCGCAGAAAACGTACAAATATACATGGAACAAAAAGCAAATATAAAGTTCCATAATACCAAGATAACAATAGTCCAAGATAATGTTTCATAACAGTCATTTTACGATATTCTAATGATAAAATCTAACTATGATAGTATCTACATGTAGATATCAGATACAAATGTTCTCTATACTTATATAAGAATGCGAGACATAGGCTGGGTTTAAAGTTGCTTATACTCTAGTTAAAATAGGCAGTCTAGATATAGGAATTACAATTTTTAGACCTTTTTAACAAAAATTTTAATCCACTTACAAGTATTTCACAGATTGGATATAAATATTATCGGCTAGTGATCATGTTTATTGCTCTCTTGCCTGATAATTAAGAGGCGAGGATTCGAAGCCATCGTATCACCTCTGACAACATACAGCAGGGATGCTCAATCAGATGTTGGACTTAACTACTGTATATTCAATTATGTTGCATTATATGAAGCATATTTTTCTATGACACTATAGTTGTCCTTTACAATGTAATATTACTTACAATATTGTATATCATATAATTTTCAGCTACAAATGAAGTGAATCTTCCAATGGAAGATATCGCCGCGCTCGTAGGAGGAACAGCTGAATTTAATTGTGTATTAAGTAAATCGAATGAGGTTATTTGGACGGTACCAAAAGCAATCTCAGCTGCTTTTCAATTAAACAAAATCTTGCCAGAGCGTCTAAGTCGTAAAGGTGAAATAGAAATAGCAGGAAATGTTTCGTCAAGAGATCATCTTACTCTGAATGATAACGCGACGATTCTAACTGTTAAGAATATCACACCAGATCTTGCAGGATACTATGAGTGTGGGGTTGGCAATGTCAGCCGCGACAAGTATATAATCTATCAACTAGTCGTTATACGTAAGTATTATGTCATTCTTTATTTCGTTATTGAGGGTAGAATTATCATTTGCGTCTTCCATAGTTATGCTTCAATGGCTATTCGTATATAGGGGCTTTGCATGTCTCATCTAATGAGTAATTTTGAGTATATAATAAAAAGGTAATAATATATACAGTAGGCTGTATTTAACTTTTTTGTTTTTCTTTTTTGTTTTGCTCCTTATAGATATGAACTTAGTTTACTTGATTAATTTTTAATAATTTAGTGATACTTTTAATAAATTATTTTGAGTTTTCACTTCTCAGGGTCTGGCGATTTGACTAATGGTATTATTATTACTGCACAGAGCTCTGGCTCATTTATGGTAGCCTCTTTCGTATTGTTGTTTGTCTTTCTAAATACATGCATGTTCCTATTGTTTGCATAATTTGTGCTGAAAAGAACAAATAATCGATATGAAATCGTAAACGTGTACGCTCTCGCACTGCATTTTTATTAATGCAACGAAGCGTAGTGTAGGAAGTTGTATTCCAGTAGAATTAAACATTTCCTGAAACGTTACTAAAGACAATGAAGAGTATTTTAATTTAAACAGCGTCATTTTTGCAACGTACACTAATAAAACCAATTTAAGTTTAAGATCACCTCATGCACTAAATGTACACTGATAGAGACCATCCTGTGGGGCTTTCAATCCATGCAGCTTTTCTTGGTAGACAAGTATGCTATCAACTCGGCCACCAGCCGAATTGTCTATCTGACTCAATGAGCATAAAATATTATAATGTAGCTGCTAGTAAATTAATTCTGCTAACAGGGATATTCTCACAATCTAACCTCTAAGCTTCTTGAAATGATTAAAACCAGACAATTCGGCGTGTTTACATTAAAGTTTAGTCTTCTACAATCTATGTAGTAGAATTTCCATAGACATGATGTGGCAACATTCAGTCAGTCACAAATGACCAGATCAGAAGATCAAATGAAGGTAACATAGTATAAATAATAGGTTCTTAAATTTTCCACCTTTGTTTTAAAAGCGTTTTCTGATTCCGCTCCCAAAACTTCTCTCGACAGACTATACTAAGCTTTTATAACTCTCTGAAGAAATATTTTAGTAAGTCTACATTTACCAAGCTTATAAATAGCATTATGTTCCTTCATATTTCTTTTATTCTTCATCATCATCATCAGTTCCTTTAGTTATGTACAGAACATAGGGCGGCAACATTCCTCCATTCGGACCTTGTTGCCGTTTCTGTAACAATGCAAATTTTGACGGTGTAGGGGAGCTAATCCCACAACCAACCCTCCTCCTTTATCCAAGCTTGGGACTGGCTATGGGAACCCAGTAGACGGAGTTAAATTTATTTTATTAGACAAATTAAATTAAATACTGTGCTAAACTTTGCTAAATCTTTCCGTATCTTAAAAGTATCTATTAAATAATCTTAAAGTCTTCTTACACTTAATAATAGAAATCAATCCTATATATTTTAACTTATTTTCATAAATAAGATTATTATTATATGAGTAAAAGGCTTTATATGAGTTGAAGTCCGAGACACTGAAAAATAGGCCAAACCTTACCGGCACTTACGAGGCCACCAAGCAAAAATTAAGAAAGGAAAGTTTAAACCACATCGGAAGCCCATTCTACCAAATTTTAGCCTATGCTACACAGGATATGGGTAATTAAGGCATAGCCTTTTGTGAATAGTTTTGAACTATTTTGTCACAGCCTATATGGAGCTGAAAGCAGCCTCGAGACAATGAATATCTACCATGGACCTGGCTCTTACACTATAGTGGGAGAGGCAAAAGCCCTTGAAAGATGCCATAGTACAATTTGCTAACTTTGATTTGCTGAAAACAATTTACTTAAATGACATATTTGTAGAGCTTCTGAACCTGCTGATTATTTCTACAACTTTAGTAGTTAGGGACTGGCGCAGATTTGATAAAGATGGGTCTTGTGGCCATGTGACAATGATTTCTGTGTTTTTGATCAGTTTGTCGCTCATATTTCAATATTAATATTTATATCCAAATAGCTACAGACAAAATACAGAGCAGGCAAACTCTATAGCACGTGCCTCAGTCATATATGTAATCAAAAGGAATTTTTTGAACTCTGTCGTGTTAGCATTAGAAAATCATTTGGGGCTTTAATATTTATTTGGTGTAGTAATCAATTTTTTAAATAATTAGTTTTATTTTGTTCGTAAAAACTGAAAATAGCAGCGCTTAACTCTTCGTGTTGATCTCTAGGTTTAACTGTTAAATACTAAAATATTTATATTTTGAACTTGCAGAACATCTGCTACCATAGATGCTTCATCAGAAGTTTTTTTCATTGTGCTACTTGAACATACGCAATTTTGACCTTTAGCGTTTCATTGGGTTAAGGTATATAGCTGTGCCTTACTAATATGCTTATTGATTGATTGATTGGAGGATCGGAATATGAATACGGGATTAAATTAACTTTTAGTCTAAGCATATGATACTAAACGTATTAAATATCGTAACCGCTGTGCTTCTGGGGTTAAGATACCACAATTTGAGAATTATGCGTCAATATAGGGAGTAATAGTCAAATCCGAAAGAATCGAGTAGCATTAATTAACAGCAGAGGAATCGACTCTTTCTATAATGGCTATGCAGTTTATTCTTAATGAGTTAATCTCAAGCTGATTGCATTCGTCAGAACAATTTTATTATCAATTGATTATAGAGAGCTCATTTGCCAGTTTAATAGCTAATTTAGAGTGTAATGGCATTTCCGCATTTAAATGCGGAAAGGGTTGTTAATTGAAAGCTCATATACCGATAGCTTGGGATCAAGCCAAATTAGATATACAGTACAACTCTCGTGATAAGAGCGCGACACGGGTGAGTCTCTCGTTAGTCATGACGTATTCCGGCGCGAATTGCGCGAGAATCTGGGCGCTGTAGCCGCCGGAGTCGCGCCTGACGATAGCGCGACAACGGTCAGATTCACGCGTGAACCACCCGTGAATCGCGCTCAACGTGGGCGTGGCTACATAAACTAAAGTCACACCTTGATACCATCAAGTGTCTAATGATTTATCACTTTGGCCCCAGTAGGTCTAAAAACTGTTGAATTATGTACCTCATGCTGACAAAGCTAATTAACTAATAGACTAATTATATATATGTATATATATATATATATATATATATATATATATATATACATGTACATGTATGTATATTTATGGGCCCTATGTACGTATATATATATATATATATACTGTATATATATATATAATTATTTTTATCTATATCTATATATATAGGCCATAATATATATATATATATATATATATATATATATATATATGTATATATATGTATATTATCCCCGTGTTGGGTCCGGGTCGTTTGAAGAATTTGTCCAACCGGTGACTGCACGTGTCGTAGAAGGCACGTGCACTAACGCACGTGCACTAACGCACTAAGATCCATACCAACGTCAGAAAGGGCATTGGGTTGGTGAGCGCCTAGGCTCCAGTAATTGCCAGAAAACTTAAACGAATGGGTAAAATTTAAAAGTATCAGTGCACGGCGTACGGGGTCCCGGACCACAAGGTTAGGGGATTCGCGCCCGGTAGGGGTGAGGAAGACCTGAAGGACCACCCAGATCGACATTATGCGAAATCCCTCGTCAGGCACAATATCAGGTTCGCAATGAAGCTAGAGAGAGGTAGACCACAATTGACTTAGGATACGGTAATTAAGAAGGACATGAAAAATAGGGAATTGACTGATGATATGGTGTGGGACAGGGATGACTGGAGAAGGTCTATTCGTATCCCGACCCTGGTTAAACTAGGATTTACGAGACGATGATGATGATGTTTATATATATATATAAGCCCTATATATATATATATATATATATATATATATATATATATATATATGTGTGTGTATATATATATATATATATATATATATATCATCCATGATAAATACACTATAAATAACGTATATATAATATGCATGTGCATACAAATATATAATATGTATACAATGTCTAGGTATATATATATATATATATATATATATATATATATATACATATATATACATACATATTAGGTAAACAGGATTGTTTTCTCAGTGAATTACGCACATGCCCAGTAAATGTTAGTCGAAGGTGAGGATGGTATAGGGCCCACCTCGTCATAAGCAGAATCTCCAAGAATAATGTTACAAATTGAATGTTAGATGATTGAGAGATATCCACTCGTATGTGGACATGAAAAGAAGAAATGAAGAGAGAGAGGAGTGGAGGTGATATATACCATGGACCTGCCAGCTGGCAGTACACAAAGATATACATTTAAAATGTTATATATATATATATTGTTGTGTAGCAAATGGGTCAATTTTAACCCAACGTGGATTTGAACCGGAACCTCTCAATCCTAAGGCAGAGGATATGCTAATGTAGCATAAGCCTTTCAATAAATCAATACCTAAAATGGTCTAAAATATGAAAAAGTTGTTTTCAATATAGGCCTACAAGTTGTCAAAGTAGGCCTACTATGCTTAAATTCAATGGAAGTAACCCTATTTAGTTATGAATAAAAGTCCTCAGAATTCTTTAAAGATGTCATATGCATGTACATTGATGGAAACGTTTTATACGTTACTTGATGCATTTTCAATTAAAATGGAAAATGTAAATTTTGTCTAATGCCTGGTGTCTTTGAACTAAACGAACATTCGACATACTTGCATATGCTTCTATTGCTATTAAAATTCTAAACTATATTTAACAAAATTTTATTATTTTAAAGGCAGTGGTTAGGATGTACAAAGGTCTTGGAATAAGAGGAATAGTGGGATGAGTTTAATTGTTGTCGTTGAATAGACTTTAGAAAACAAAGTAATTATGATTAAATTTAACTTTTTTAACTATCCCTTACCCTAACCCCTACCCTTTACCCTGACCCCATATATATTCCTAAGAAACTGAAAAAATTTGTAAAACTTCAACAAATACAAGTGACTCGAGCTAGAATCGAATCCCGAACCCCATGTTCTACAGCCTAGCATCTACACCACTGAACCACAGAGGCTTCTGTTTGAAAGCGGGTGAATAGATTATGTCAACGTATCGTACTAGAAATTGTTATCCTATAGGTCCTCCCATTAGTCTTCCTATTTCATGACCTTGTCACCGAACCACTGCGTATTTTAAATTAAATTTTAAGTTTCACAATTTTAAACTGACGTTAATTGAAGTCAACAGTAGCTTTACCAGATTTATGTGCACTTAATGTAAAGAAAGCTAATGTTAACGTCTGTTTCTCAGTCGAATGCGATGTCAGTGACAGGCGAGCCCAGGATTCTCTCTCTCACTATATCTATCTCTATCTCTCTCTCTATCTCTCTCGCTCGCTCTCACTTTCTGTGAAGTAAATTCTGCAGTTCCTTAAAGTCATGAGTCTACTAGTTTAATGGCAAACTATTAGTCCAATATTCTACTCCAGTGTTATTAACAGTTATTAACTTATCAAATCATATTGGTTCTTTTTAAGGTTGTAAAGCACAGAGATTAATAAAATGCTGCATAAGTAATAATAGATAAAATCTGTTTCTCTCGAATTTTGGGCCAAATGGACCATGTTCAAGGTACATAACATATTCCTACTCAGATGCTGCATATCACTCTATATAAAGAGCACTCCATCGATCAATGAGTTTACTACTTCACCAAATTCTATATCTTATCCACACTTTAACGTAGCTTGGGAATATTGGGGCTTTTGAGATGATTTCTCTTTACCTTCCTCTGTTCTTGCTCTGTGGCCTCTTACGACACGTGCAGTTTACGGTTGGTCAAGTATTATATAATACAAAATGGTGGACATAATATTATGTTGTAAACGATAATCTATTACTACATAAATAAATTATATTGTATAAATTATTACACAATATATGTAAATGTTTCACTTCAATATCAAATTTACATGCCAGTTAGAGCGTATGCAGTCTCGTACATGTATCTTTGTTTATGAAGGATTAAAATTAGTTCTAGCAGCAAACTTTCAAACAGCTACACTGCGCCACAGGAGGCACTGTAAAGCGATAAGATGACCCACGCAGTTCTCTATCAATAACTGTCGAAGTTAACTTTTAAGCTCCGCCTTAAAATATCGACCCGGGAGTCACCGGTGATTCTCGCGAGAATCTGGCCGCGACACGGCCGCAATAACGGAGCTATGCGGCCGCTGCAGCGGGACTACAGCGCCGTTGTAGCGGGGCTACAACGGCGCTGTAGTCCCGCTGATTCACAGATTCCGGCCGTTGTAGCGGTCTTATCACCGGAGTTGTACTGTACTTTTCAGTCAGTTGCGTAGGAAGCACTTTAGGGCAGCGGGGGCGAGTTTTGAAAAAAGGCACATGCAGAATTAAAAGGGCACTAACAATTTTTTTAGACAAGGTTGTATGTGGTTTTTTAAACAAGCTATGTAATTCAATAGCTTTATTTTGCTTTGTTTCAATTCCACACAATAAATTAACAGGTATGCGTCTTTATTCTATAAACTTAGACCATTAAAAATGTCACTTCATTTTAAAAAATATAATCAGAAACAAAAAATAGACATGTAATGAATAGGCCTATACAGCAGTCATTCCTTTTTAATAAATGTTCAATATATAAAAATATATATTTAAATATATATTATCCAATATATTTTTATTTGATCTTCGAAGGTCAGAATAAATGCATCTACAAGGTGTTTCTAAGTGTAGGTTAGAATGGCGACGACCAAAGTATGTGCCGAACACATTGAAACAAAACCTAATAGCGTACATTTATAATAAGATAGGGCTATAACTATGCATATAAAAGCTTGAATTTAATCGGATAGACTAGCCCTTAAACAGTAACTACAGATAGAAGGCAAAATGTGTTCATAATTAAGTTATTGATGCTTATCAATTTCAGAATTTTATCATACTATTTTTTCATTTCCCTGAAATCATCTTTGTATGAGGAAACGGACGTTAAACCTTTATTATTATTATTATTTCTACCCTCGGTTCCTAGAGTGAGGCCACACTGAACTGTATGATCCGTATAAGGGGGGGACTTGCAGGAAAGGGAGAAGGGGGCTATTGCACCCCTTCCTCGAAGGGGGAATTTTTTTAAATTAGAAAACCGGTGGATTTTCAGAGCATCTTACAGTAAATATAGTTGAATATTTTTCTTTTTTGAATATTTCATTAATAAACCTTTTCCGTTAGGCCTATACTTCATCTTAATTATCATCATGTTTGCCCTATAAGTATACAATAGCCATGAGTGCATTCCTACATCCAACTACGATATTTTATAAATGAAAGTAAAGAAAGATCTAAACAAATTAACGTAGAAATTCATAAACTTAAACGTTTTAAGTTCATACTAAAAGGAAACATTTGCAATTTTCCCATATCATG
Organism: Enchytraeus crypticus; assembly: GCA_905160935.1. Classification (NCBI taxonomy): domain Eukaryota; kingdom Metazoa; phylum Annelida; class Clitellata; order Enchytraeida; family Enchytraeidae; genus Enchytraeus; species Enchytraeus crypticus. The sequence goes on from CAJHZI010000773.1 coordinate 199,861, forward strand.
ACATAAAATCAACATAAACTGTACGAAACCTCAATTAACTAAGTACTTAGGCTAATACAGGAATTACATTTATATACATGTAGGCCTATTTTTTTGTCATTGCTTACTTTAGGCCTATATACTAAAAATAAAGAAAATGATATCTTGGCTGTATTGCTAAAACTCTATAAAACAGTCTAGTGACAATAGTGCATTAAAATGAAGCCCAAAACTGAATGAAAAGTAGAATTAATAGTCTACCGACTGAAAGACTCCCATCCAGATAGAGAGCGCCCTTAATTATGTGTTATTAGATGTGCTACTTGTCTTAACACAACCTTTGAAGTCGACCTAGATCGATTCAAGTTAAGGTCGATGACCTTAATGTGGATTATATTAATTAATTGACAGTGTAACAAATTAAAGTATAAACAAATTTCAGATTCGTTCAGGGAGATTTTGCATTCAATTTTAAAATTAGGATGTTTTATGAGAGTTTGGTAGTAGATTGCGAAAGTTTTTAGTAAAGTCAATTAGTTTTATAATTAGGCTTAGCTTCGCAAAACTTAGACTATTGCAATGAAATTAGTACAACCGCTTCGATGTACTGCCGGTGTATCAATTTAACGTTTATGTGATTCAATCAGCCTACTCCCCCCTACAAAAAACTCAATGGATCTAGACTGATGGCAAAAGTGACCGAATTTGGGCTGGGGGGAGGAGCTCAAGCATCTATCGGCCAGGGCTGGTTACGCCACTGGGGGACAGGAAATTCATCAATACCAAAAAGGGCACTTTTTGCTCATTTATTTCCAATTCTTGCCCCTCCCCTTGCCCATACATTCTGAGGGCAGGGAGGTAATTTGCCTCAGCTTCTACGCTACTGTTTTCAGTAGGCCTACGCGTAATTTTACTTGCAAATAATGTTAAATATCAGGACACTGGCTACTTTTTCCATGCAAATAATTTTAAATATCAGAGCATTGGTTTTTTTCCGAAAGCAATAGAGAATTATAATTGATGGCGTATATTGACTGCTTAATTGTTTTAGTTATGCGGCTTCATTATGAAGGTTCATATGGTTATCATCGTCATCATCATCTTCTCTTTAGCCTCGGTTTAAGGGTCGGGATACTAAAAGACCTTCTCCACTCCTCTCTGTCCCATACCATATCGTCAGTTAGTCCCATATTTTTCCGTTCGCTAGGGAAAATTTTGTAGCAATCTGTGGAGCCTAAGCGCTCACCAACTGAATGCCCTTGCTGACTTGGTTTGAATCTTAGTGCTTTAGTCGCCTTCTACATCACGTGCTATCTCCAATTGGTCTATTATTCAAACAACTCGGACAAAATAAGGGGACAATGACTGCCATAAATTCGGGAAAACAACAATTGCTATTTGTCAGGGACCTGATTGTACAATTTTATCTGGGGTAATATGAGATCCTGAGATTAAAGGTTCCAGGGCTTAAATTCCTAATAATATTCCTCATAATTATCTTTGAATCTTTACCTGTCGTCGATTTTTGACTGACTCTAGATATCTTACTAATCTATTAATGACTTCAATGACTGTATTAAATTAAATATTAATTTAATGCTGAAAGAAATAAAATAATACACGAATATGCATTAGAACGAAAATTAAAACGATTTCAAATAGCACGTGTAAGCGAAATTCGTAGAACTTAAAATTATACTTTTTCTACCGAATTAATGTCTACTTTAATAATCGCAAGAACAAGTACTTTACATAAAATACAATTACTTTGGAACACAAATTACTACTACGCTCTCTAGCACAAATTCCTACACTTGACTTTACTTTCCTCCAATTACTTTCGAACACAAATTACTACTACGCTCTCTAGCGCAAATTCCGACACTTGACTTTACTTTCCTCTCGACTACTCGCCTATTAGGATTCCTTCTAATATAATCCATAGGTTAGAATATATCTATGGAACTCTCTTCCCAGTTTGATCATTTACAGATCACTCTCTTCACATCGACTTTTCGTTGGACTACGATCAGTTCTACTAAACGAACTCTTCGAAATACTCTTAAATTAGGCTACTACTGTGATTCTTCAAATATTCTAATCTTCATGTTTTACGTCCTTGTTGTCACTCTTCCATCTTGAATTTCCTCTTCTACTTTCTGTCTAGGCATACCCTGTTATGCTATATTTCCAAGAATTCGAAACGTTTGCGCTGATTTCGCGCTCTCCTAGTGGCTGGAGCCAACTGCGACGGTTAAAAGTCAGCCTCCTGGCGACGACTTTGTTTTAATCTAACGGTGTCAATAAACGCCCGAGCTCGAGGAGATATAGTTCCGTCACATGTAACTGCAATCAGCTCAGATGCCGAGCGACTTCTCGTTCATAATATGCAAAAGCGACTTTCGGCGACGATATCGTTCTGATTGAAGCTTCATAGGATTTCACATAAGTAAATTACCACGCCGAAATATTAAGCCTGGCCTGGCCGCATGAGATAATCAATCGAGCCATTCATGCATTTCGAAAAGACTGCATACATGTATTCAAGACGAAGGTGTACATTTTGAGCATCTACTGAATAGATGACTCGACCTCATAAATAAACGACCCTTTTCAGGGTCATTTATTACTTTGGACTGATTATCTGGATTTAGAATTTGCACCGTTTTTGGACCTTCGTTTTGCTCGCCGGCTTGATTTTGTCTCAATAGTGCTCGATGATGTCATTGATGACTGTAACACTCTAATTGTTATTATTATTATTATTATTATTAAAAAGGAACGACTGACTATTCCAAAAACCTTGTTAAAATTAATTTTATCACTTTTTTGTAGAAACGCTGTAAGATTGTTACTACTGAAGATGTTTTCACCAAATTCGCAGGATATATGCAGACATTCCTCCTCTAGATCATGTGCAATTTTTAAAATAATATTTTGAGATTTGTCGAAGTTACTAAGACTTCGCTAGAGGATAATTTTTTAACCCAGTCTGTATATACTGCCAGCGGAACTTGTAAATGATACATTAAGTTATTCAAATGTATTGCATTCTTTCAGATTCAAGGCCTCTGTGCATCAACGAATCAACTGAAAGCTTGAAATGCATTGTTAATGTGACAGGAAATTTTAAATCTTCGACGGTTTTTATTAATGAGTCAAATACAAATTCTACCTCTACATTATCAGGCCCTGTCATGACGTCACTGACATTTAACATCAACAATCCCAGTCCAGGTCTCGTCTGTACTTTAGCATTTAATTCTTCGCTCCAACCAGAGAAGACGTTCAGTATCACCTTTCAGGATTGTGTGGACTTGGGGTTTATGCCTACCAGTAATACCAACTCTCTCGGTCCAGGTAAAACAACTAACTGTAATGTCCATGCTAATTCACTGGCTGGATCTAGTGTCGAAATCGGTATGATATTAGACCGCGGGTCAGTATGTGCGGGTTTCAAAACCTGAGCTCGCCCGTCACTGACATCTCTTTCGTGTGAGGAAACTGACGTTAACATTAGCTTCACCAGCTTTTTTATAAAAAAACGCAATTTTATTAAGCTCATATGTTAATGTTTCAAATGTAGATACAAGGCTGAAGTAAGAATATCTCTAAATCGTTAATATACTGTCTTCTTGAAATAAGTTACCTAAAAACCGTACAATAAAGCGAGAAAAAGACTTATCAAAAGCTATTATATGCTTGGCTGTTGGAATATAACTCTAAATTCAGAAATTAGTATACTAGTATTTGCCTCAGACCGGTAAAGTTCCCAATGTACGTACATGTACACGGATCACTGCAAAACGATATCGCGTTTTAGATATTGTTTCTAAAATACAGGTACAGAATGAATATACTAAATAAAGTGGTGATGTCTGCAAGCATGAAGTGAATAAATAGTGTTGCTGTTGTTTTGTAAGATGATTGTCGACAAGGACATTCCAATTAAAAGAAATAGAGATGAGTTTGGACAGAGCAAGATAATGTGTAATAGTTTGCAACACATTGTGTTTTTGTTAAAAATGGCGAATCTAATGTTAACGTCAGTTTCCTAACTCGAAAACGATATCAGTGACGGGCGAGCACATTATTTGAATCCCGCACACACTAATCTGCCGTCTAATATCTTACAGACATTGCCATGTAGCCATTAGATCGAAAACAACCGCCATATTGTTACTTTACTTCTCTAACAAATGCCTACATTTGTTTGACATTTTCAAAGTGAAGAGTTAAATTTAGGGTTAGGAATAGGGTAAGGGCTATGGTAAGAGTTCAATTAAAATGGAATTATGTTTAGATTAACAGAATTAGATTAGATTAATTAAACGGAATTTAGTAAAGAAATAATATGGCGGTTGTTTTGGATCTAATACATACCACATTGGCTCCATTCAGACGTGGTAGTAGTATGCTCAATGTTGCTGGAGATTAGAATTTTTGATATTTTACTATTATTGTGATTACACTAAAACATCAAAAGTATTGTACGAGTGCACGTTTAGTTACGTAGTCAACCTAAATTTCAGAAATAAAATAATGTTCAACATGTTTTTATTATTTATATTGATACGAAGAGTGTCTTTAATACAACGAATTTTGAACCTTACGGAAGGAAGATCTCAAGAAACTAGAGGCATTTGAAATGTGGATGTGGAGAAGAATGGAAAGTATTAGCTGGACTCAAAAGGTTACAAATGAGGAAATTCTTGAGGGAGTTGATACAGATAGACAGTTCATAAATGCATTACAAAATAGGAATAAGACTGGATAGGACACATTCTAAAGCGGGAAAGTCAACTAAAAGAAATTATAGAAGGCATTCCGAGATAAGGAATGTTAGATGAATTAAAGATCCACTCATATGTAGACATGAAGAAGAGAGCGGAAGACAGAGAAGAGTGGAGACGTTATATATAATGGACCTGCCAGTAGGCAGTGCACTAAGAGAGAGAGAGAGAGAGAAAAAAAAATTGAATATCTCTTCCTAGCTTCAATTAGACAAATCCCACAGCTTTGCTAAGGCCAATTAAAGTTGATATTTTATTCTTAAAGTATAGAAATTAGTAGAACAGTATCGCTTCGGATTAGATACATAACTTTTTAAAAAAGTGATAAATTAATGAGGTTCATTAGCCACTGTCTACTTTCACTCTCTTACGAGAACAGCTTCTGCTGATATGCTATCTGCATCTGCTGATATGCTATCTGCATCTGCTGATATGCTAGCTGCATCTGCTGATATGCTATCTACATCTGCTGATATGCTATCTGCATCTACTGATATGCTATCTGCATCTTCATCTGCTAGAAACATTCAATCACAAAAGCTATGCGTTTGGCAAGCTCGAAGTAGTCTTGAAAGAATGATGCGTCGTAAGTGGTTACTCATTGCAGCTCTCCGAAGTTGAAACGTGAGCGCTAAACCTGAAATTGCGAAACGTAACGTATTCAGGTTTGGCGATTTTGCTTATTCTTAATAAATGATATTTTTGTATGCATTTATCATGGGTGAATGGTAGTAAGCTCCGATACAGGATTACCTTTTCAATGTTTTCAACTCACCTGAACAATTTGCCAAGGACACCTATTTTCGAGATACCATATATGCAATTCGACCATATTCTCAGTCTGGATTGCTTTGAAATTTATGTCAAATCGTCTCATTCTCGTTTTTCTCATGAAGCATACATATTTCAGAAATTTCATTAGGGGAATATTTGGGAAAAATTATCAATTTAGCTTATATGTAAGTAATAAGGACAATTTTAAAATAATACATGATACTTGCACATTGACTTAATTTAAATTCGTTGTATGCTGACGCATTCATCTAGTTTACAACTTTACAGAAAGGCAATTAAATGGTTTCAATTAGCGCCTGTAACGTCTTGCAATGCAATCCTCTTGAAATCGTCACCTTTTCATTAACAAATCTAAATTCCATATCTATTTTCTTGTTTTTATGTTCGGAATAATAATGCAAAATTTATTTCACTTAAGGCAAAAGATTATTTTATTTCTCTATCTTTTAGTACACTTCCTATTGGCAGGGCCATAGTATACATGTATAACACCTCCATTCTTGCCGGTCTTCTACTTTCCTCTTAATATCCACATATGAGAGAATATTTTAATCATTTAACAGTTTTAAACTCGGTCTCCCTCTGCCTCTATTTCCTTCCACTCTGCCTTTATGGTCTCTTATAATAGACTTCACCCTTAGAATGTGTCTTATGCAACTTTTCTTCCTATTTCGTAATGAAATTTATAGCATAATGCAATATATTAAGATTATGCTAATTATATGATCATTATTCACCAAAACTAGTAACCTACGTATTACCAAGTCAATTTACACAAATTAAGTAACTATTTATTATTGACATAATTGATATTAAAGCATCAATTCAGCAAATGAAAAAGAGAACTATTGCAACAACAGTTGTTATCACCCCTGGAGGCGAATTTGACTCAACAGAACTATGGAATTATTATAAATACTCGTATGGGGTGTTGAATTAAGTATTGCTTAAAATAGCTCTTATTTCTTGTATATTATTAAGCGTACATTAGCTACCTGAAGGTAAGAAATAGATACATTAAAAGGTCCCAATTTTAACGCAACGTAAATTACAATTTAAAAGGAAAATTAAATAAATAATAATTAAATAAATTAAGTAAATCACAGGAATACGTTATTTCACGTACCATAGAAGCGCCTTTGCCATATAAAGATTATTATAGGATCCCAGGGGTTTTGACACAGCTTCTTTTTGGTAAGGATACTGTACAGCCATATTATATAATTGAGTATCCCATGCATCTATTATATCTTTATAATTTGCATGCACTTCATGTTTGCCTAGATTTAACCACTGTGTCCAGTCTTGATAAGCACTCATCAACTACAAGACAAAAATCCACGTGTGGTGAAAAAACATCCTCTAACGTACACCTTTCTGGCAATCATTATGGTAAGAGTAATAGTATATTTTAAAACGTCTCTGAATATCACACATAAAGTTGCAATTATTAAATCTAATGAAATATACATGTAGATAGATCAAGTTAGTTGTAGAATAATCAAATCACAATTTCAAAATTGGTCTACACCGTACGTAAAATTAAAATTCATTCTACACCGTTAAGCATGTACTAACCTTAAATCCACTCACTAAAAATTTATGTATACTATAGTTGCTTCTATAAATCTCATTACCCATATCTGAGAGAGTTTATAAGTTAAGGCGCTAAAAAGGAATTATAGGCCTCAAGAGCCAAATAATAAAAACGAATTATTTTTCAATAACATCACAAGAGGATTGCATCTCTTAGCTTTCTCACTTCTCTTGCTATTGTGTAGGCCATGAAGTCCTAACGTCTATTATTCTATCTTCTTGTTGAGTCCAAAGAAACATTGCCAGAAATGCCTGCCGAGAGTAATCTGTAGTCTAAGATTTCACTCTTTTTAAAACCAATAAGCAAGCTATTGGGGTAATACATTTACAAGAGAAGAAAAGGAGCTAAACATGTAGATTAAGTAGATCTAAAATTTACTTTTAGATTGAAGGAGTTTTATAGTCTGAAATTAAAGATAAATCAGATAATTCTATTCGCTATTCAAAGTTTCTTTTTGAAACATTAGCTACTATGTCGCGAAATCATTGTTATCGCTCTTTGAAAATTTTTAAAATATAATTTAAAAGTATTTAAAGAATACTTCTTACAGTACTATATTTGTTGATTAGCATTATATTTCTTCTGTAATAATCCGTAGTATGCGATTAATTTACCTCCGTTATTATATTTAAAAATATAACTACTAGTAATAGCGCATTGATTATTTGAGTTTTATATGTAAATTTTTTAATGCAAGCCTAGAGCATAATTTCATGTCTTTGTGCATTTGCTATCACGTGACACTTAAATTGCTCTCCTGAACTAAATATTCTATTATATTTAAATTTCTACATATAGCCGTATTACGTTTCTTCAAAATTAACTGTTTGAAACCAAAAAATACAAAAGGTTTCCTGGAGCAAAGTAAACTAAACAAAATCATTATTATGTAAATATTTACCTTTGTCTTAAAAAGAATAACTATCCTGCTTAAATACTATTTTGTACACTTATATTGACAAGTTTTGAGAGCGCTAATTTTAGCAACCTATCGGCCTATATGTACTTATAGGCCTATATGCTTTATTTTAAATATGCATTTCGGCAACCAGCACTAATCAATCATTTGCGCACGACGCAGTTACTGCCACATTTTTGTTCTCCTATGGAATGGAATATTCTTTTAGAAATGTTTTCATTGTCTTATAAGCGAAGAAGAAATTGCTGGAAATCAATTACGGAAATTTAACTACGCCAACTGCTTGAAAGTAGTTGTTATTGCCATTAATTTCATGGCTGAGCAATGCAAACCACGGGGTTCGTATCTCGAAATACTGATCCTAGTGCAATCTGTGTAGCATTTTTTACGCTTAACAGTTGATATGCATGAGTGGAATTTCAATTAATTATTGGACTTCAAAACTCTATCATAACACACTTTATTCCGTATCGGATGAATATTGCGCTTACTGTATGATGTCTGTCCCCGTGTTATGTCCGGGTTGTTAGAAGAATAGATCAAACGGTGACTGCGCGTGTCTTGAAGGCGACTATAGAGCTAATATCCAAATCAACGCCAGAAAGGACATTCGGTCGGTGAGCTCCTAGACTCTAGAAATTGTTACAACATTGTCCAAAACGAGTGGAAAATAGAAGAATGACTGATTATATGGTATTGGACAAAGAGATGCTTATAAGGTTTATTAGTGTTCCGACCCTAGTTAAATTAGGATTAAAGAGAAGATGATGATGATGACGATGGTGTATGATGTCTGTACTTTGATGAAATACTTCATAAGAATAAGATATATGTGATATATGAACTAAACGTAATGTGTTTACTTTACTAAATCAGTCAATCAAACGGAGAAAATGGCTCTCAAATTTAACATCATGTAGTTAATATATTATTATTTGTTTCCCTTTATTAACATTGTATTGATATACATGTATTACTGGCTATAAGTGTTAATATTATTATTAACTCGGTTAATAACAATAGGTAAATTTATTTTATTTGTGTCGTGTTCGGGTTGAACAATACACCAAACTTGGACTGCACGTGTCAAACACGGCCACAAACCACTAAGATCCAAATCAACGTCAGAGAGGGCTTTCGTTTGGTGAGCGGCCAGGCTCCAGAAATTGGCACAAAATATCTAATCTCGATCCTAACAAAACTTGGCTTTGAGGGAAGATTATGATGATGATGATGAGGACGATGATGTTAATGGTGTCGATGCCCATGATGACGACCACGACGACAACGATGACGATGACGATGATGATGATGATGACGTTATTAACTCTGTTAATATATATATTTTAGGAAATAACAGTGCGAATAACAACTTACTATTAATTCTACTGGTTATCATCATTGTCCTGCTGCTGGTTGCTTTATTGTGCGTCGCACTCAAGAAAATGGGTATGTAGATGATAAAAGTTAAAATGCAGAAGCCGCCTATACTCTAATTCACAACCTAACTGAAAGCTTAGAGACTAGCCAAGCAAAATATTCGGACTGCATACCCTGGAAATACTTTTAAACAATTCAGCTAGGATTAAGACTGATTAATCGTTTGTTGTCCATTATAATACTGTTAGAGACAACATTATTACTCAATAAAGAATAATATAATAAATGAATATACAAATTAAAACACCAATCCTGCAATGGGCTAGTAGATCCCATCGCGTAAGTTGTGTTATAGTTAGAGCTTCATGTTAAGCTTTATCGTTATCCTGAGAATTTACCAATAACCATCTGACTAAAGAGCATGCGGTAGATGGTTACTATCCCTTTATTAAGATCAGTAGGTGCGATTTGTTCGAATCTCTGTCCGTCTCTGACAGTTTTAGAAGAGATGAAACTCGTATTAAAAATTACTTTAGACTTAAGACCAAGGTTTTACATCTAATTATTATTCAGATCTTTAAATCTGGTCATGTTCATGTAAATCTCAGATCTAATTGATAGTGCAGTGCTGGTACTCCTACTTGCAGTATGTTTTACACTAATTCTAGACACATGATGTGCCATGAAATTGACCCGTCAAAGGGACTATGCCTTACCCAATCCCTTGTAGGGCCATTAGCTTCAAAAATATGGCTTCGAATTCGGCAGTAGCCAGGACACAAAACGTAGTATTACTAATACATTTTATGTAATGTTCAGCCAATTAACTCAACTACACAATTCTAATCTACGAAGTATCTGTCTTCTACTAAGTAACTTATATAAGCATATAAACGACGGTTTTATAAAGCTCACCCACTAAAATAGTAGTTTATCACTTACAAAAACTTCCTTTTAGCGTGCCTTATCCCTATTCGGGGTCGACACGGAGGGGACTGGATAGGAAATGAAACATTAAGGTCGTCTATCCATCGGCCTGACACCACCAAGTGTATACGACTAGGTTTTTAATCGCCCCTCGGAAGAGAAAACCCCACGTCGCTACGCAGTCTCGAACCCGCGACCTCTCGTTTAATAGGCGAGCTCTCTACCCACTGCGCCACGTGGCGTTCAGTAGTTTATCACTTATAATTACTTTAAAATATTTTTTGATTATTTTGTTGTTTCATTTGTGAACATTGCTTGACGACGTTAATTGTGTGTTCAAGTATTGGTGAAAATTTAGTTTAGTAATCAATAGTCAATTAATCAATAGTCTAAATCAATAGTCGCAACAAATCAATCAAGACAAAGCAGCTTAAAGCTGACAACTGATTTGTAGTTTTTTCTGTTTGTATTTTAGTTGTAAACGACCGCATTCGCATTATATATTTTGTATCATAACTTTTTTCTCGTTGCGTTGTTTATGCACCAGGGACTACAGTGACAGAGAGTAAAGTACAGGAGCCGGATGTTATAGCATTGTCAGCATCCGCCTCTGACACTGCGACGCTTGAGTCAACATTGAGCCAAAGAGAAACAAGTTTGTACAATTATGAGTCGTGCTATAGGCGCATCATAAGTGTCACTATACATATACTAAAGTGAAATACATGTGAACTGAAGCCAGTGAAACTGAACGAGAGTGCGCATTGAAATCGTGTAAACTTTGGTCGATAATTACTGACTCTGCTAAATTTTAAATGCAAAATGAATAATGCCTAAGTACAAGTATTTCGTAATTTAAGTTGAAATTGCATTGAACTTTCATGTGATAGATTAGCTTTCCTGGTATCCTGAAAAAGAATGCTTAGGAATTAGGTGCTATATGCTAAACTTGTGTATTATTTAAAGACGTGCGTTTGTCTTAATCTTCTTCATTAAACTTAAAATTTGTGGAATCCACCAAACCATCCGTAGTTCTAAAGTTGAGTGAGTTTAAGAGGAGTCATTTCCCCCATACTATAAAAATAAGTTGATTAGATCCGACATCCGTCTTCAACTGGTACTACTATTGCCGAAACTATTAAATAAAATGATGTTTACACAAGTCATCTACTATTTACGCTTAATCAAGTGCTGGTCTCCACTAATAAACTGCCTGCACAGCAAAGTATTTCCTTGTGTTTCTATACTAGACTATAAATGCGCAAAACTTCGCAAATGAGCTTATATAATATCGATGAGACTGTCAGGTTGGTTTTAGTACTCACGCGCATGTACCTGTCTGCTAAGCAAGAGGCCATGGGCCCGAAACTCAGTCAACTCGGTTCCGCCAGTAATTGTAGTCCATGTGGTACAGAACTGTCGTTATTACAGTAGTTTTGTATGACTTCTTAGCAACGCACCAGCAATTTAGCTGTCAAAGCATAAGCTAATTAATTAGTTATTGTTATTCAGCATTGTTTGCCTTCGTAGTCTTTGCTCTATTACTATTCAGTTTCAGTATTATCACTTCTCTTCTTCTCTAAGTGCCGTGCCTGTTCCAAGCCTGGTCGGTCATGGTCATATTCCTCCATATGTCTCTGTTCATTGTAGCTCTGATCATCTCTATTTCAGTCAATTGCATCCATTTGCTAAGACTCTTAATAAACGTCATTCGTTGTCTACCCTTGCATCTTTTTCCTTCTATTATTCCTGTCACTGCAGTATTTTCAACTATTTTGTTCCGCATAATGTGTCCAAAAAATTCATCTGTTGTCGTCGTATTCGGTTCAAAAGGTCACGCACGGCAAGTTGACATTCTTTATAAAACATCATTTTTAACACGATCTATGTAAGATATACGTAGCATTCTTCTATAGAACCACATCTCTGTTGCCTCAAGATTCGATTCCATTAGAGAAGAGCTTGTCAAACTTCACTTCCATATAAAATGTTGGTTGAATATAGCATTGAAAAAGTCCTTTTTTGGTATCAATTGAAAATTTATGGCGTCTGAAAATCTTTGACATTCTGTTATATTATCACTTATTATTAAATGTCGGTTTTCGATATATCTTCTTCTTCAGTGCACTGAAAATGGCAAGTTCAAGGTACATGTTCATACTCAAAGTCTGCTTTCTCACTCCATAAGAGCTCTCGTTAGATCAACAAGTTAATCCCTTTACAAATTCTATGCCTTGTCCATACCTTATGTAGCCTCTAGCTTGGGAACAGTATGGCTTCTGAGGTGGTTTCCTGTTGCCTTCCTCAGTTAGGTGGATTAATTAGCATTTAATCCTGGGGGAAAATATTTCTTGGTGAGGTGGGTCTCCTCTTGACATCTTCAGCTCCTGCCTTTAGTCCCCTCTTACGTATACACGCGGCAGATTGTTTGCGGTTATCCTATTCTGCAGTGGTCCAACCACACCCGAGCACAACACGGGGAATATATATATATATATATATATATATTACAATATTATATTACAATTATATATATAATTATATATATATATAATATTTATATTAAAAGCTGGTAAAGCTAAGGTTAACGTCAGTTTCCTCACTCGACAGCGATGTCAGTGACGGGCTAGCCCAGGATTTGAACCTGCACCTACTGATCCGCGGTCGAGTATCTTACCCACTTCGCCATTGGCTCGAGCCAATGGCGAAGTCGGTATTATATATATATATATATATATATATATAATTATATAAATTTAATTATATATACATGGTTATAATTATATATTATATTACAATTATTATATAATATATCTGTTATATATTACGTTATATTTATAATATTATATATATATATATATGTACATGTATATATATATGTATATATATACATGTATATATATATATATATATATATGATAACATATTAATGATAACAAACTATCATCACTTGATATGATAATATAATTATATATTGTTTACAGATTTCTATGGCCGAGCAATTGAGAATCCGGGTTATGGCACGAATTCACCCAGGCTAAGGCCTTTATCTCTACTTACTACTGATCCCTTAAATGCCTGCCCAACGGTAGAAGGTCTAAATAATATTTATCAAAATGAGTGGAAAGAAAGTTCATTTCTTCTTCAATCGCAAATCGCAAAATTTCCTGTTGATACTACGGTTAGGCAAACTCTAGACCATTGCTATCTCCCTTTATTGTGTATATAGGATTATTGCTGAATAATTACTGCCACTTCGTAGTTCACAAGCGAGATTGAAAGAGTAATATCGTTATTAAAAAGCTAAAGCCAAGTTTAATAATAAAGGTTTAACGTCCGTTGGCTCATACAAGGATGATGTCAGGGACGTAGTTTACTAGTTTAGCGTCAGTTTCCTGTTCGAATAGTATATCAGTTAAGGGAGAGCACAGAATTTTAATCCTGCACCAAGTGGTCCGCTGTCGAACAACTTGTCAACAAGCTAAAGGCTGAGCCTGGTGGCTGAGCCTGATGGCTGAGTCTGGTGGCTGAGCCTGGTGGTCGAGCCTGGTGGCTGAGCCTGATGGCTGAGCCTGGTAGCTGAGCCAGGTGGCTGAGCCTAGTGGCTGAGCCCTGTTATTATAGTATACGATTGATACTACTTACTAAAATGACGGCTAATTAATTCTTAGACTATCGTTTTTCAGGTTCAAGGGGCGGACGGGACGGTGTACGCTTTGCTAGACCCGATAGCGCGGCAGATCGGTCGAGAGGCGCAGGCCGTCAAGCCCTTACCGGAGACTCGCTTGCCCGAACAGTCTGTGTATGCCTACATCGATCACACGGTTCAGCTTATCGAAGAAGACGAAAAACTGAAACAGAAAGAATCAGCTCTAACACAGGAACATATGGAATGTCTCTAATCAATGAAACCATCCGACGTTTTATTAGTATTTATTAATATAGTGTCTGCTGTAATATATTAATGATGTACTTGTTCTAAGATTAAGATTAAGCCGTAGGGCTTGAGTTAAGATTCTTCTATCTGTCAGGAGAATTTACATTATTAGTGGAGTTTTAAATTAATCGTTTCCTCTGTTTAATGGATTGCAGTAAATACAGAGAGCAGGGGCGGATCCAGGAATTTTTTAAGTGGGGTGCCCGAAAAATTGTTAGAGTACATTCTTTTTGCTTACGCCCCGCCGTCTTTGGGACATGTGACGCAACCAGACAAATTTATGTTGGGGGGGGGGGCTCAAAATTTATTCACTACTGAATTCGGGTGATACAGTGAGTGTATCCCCGTAACTTACCCCCCCCCCCCCCCGCCTATACCCGTACTAAGGTCAGGGGAATACCTAAAATCCTACATTTGTTTTGGAAAAGTAGGCTAATTTTGTCACCTCTGAAGAAACTCTGAAGAACTCGACGAATTGCAAAAGTGACCTAATTTTGATGGTGGTGGGGGGGGCTTAACCCCTCCCATACAAGGCCGTTTGCACGACTGCTACGGGACAGAGTTTACATTCTGTACACCCTTTTTTGCTCCAATGCATAGATTCAAGTGAAAATTGAGAGCTAGTGAAACGGTCAACATTTTTTGGACCTCCTTCCATTTTACAGGGCTCCTAGTATATCCAAGAAAGAAATCGAGTTATTGGAAATGAGTTCCCTGTCGTACCACCCCCCACCCCCCTCCCCCGGGCCCCCTAACCACTGCCATTACTAACATATTTACACATCGAAATTGCTTTCGAAACAATAAACTACACCCTGTCATACCCTCCACTCCGGCCCCCTAACCACTGCCATTATTAACATATTTACACATCGAAATTGCCTTAGAAATAATGAAAATATTTATTATAATTTTTTATCGGCGGACCTAAGAGGGGGGGCCCGGGCCCCCTGGGCCCCCCCTGGATCCGCCACTGGCAGTGAGGCTGAAATGTGTGGATATTGATACAGTTTGTAATGAAAATTGCAATCAGAGTTTGAAAAATTGTCGCTTAGGCCGAATGAAGTGAGGAATGGATAAGAATTTGTGAAATGCATTTTTTGAAATAGCCGAATTGCACATGGCTTCATCTGATCATCAGCAAATATATTCCTCTTAATTAATTATCATTATTATTATTTATTTAAGAATATTGTTATATTTACTGAAACGTTAGATTCATACTATTTCATCAAAGTTATAAGTTAGATGTTTATATGCGATTACATTACTATTTGTAATAAATCAAAATCTACGAGTTTTGACTATTTCAAAGAATTGTTCTAAACTAAGAAATTGTAAAATGATAACATTTATTCTTTCATTTATTTCTCTTCAAGTACAAACTGTTAAGATTCACTCAGGTTTAAATGACAGCCTCGCCATGTTATACATGTACTGCTGTTTTCGGTACAATTGATCTCTTGCTACAACCTGTAAGCCCAGTTTATGATCATTTTCAACTAGAGGGAAACGTGCAAAATAGTTTCAATTGGAGACAAAATGTATGTAGTGCCCATAAACTAAAGATCCTTTAACGTGTATCATAATGTTTGAGAGTTTTAAAATTTATCTCAGTTGTTCCTATAAAACTAAAGTGATGTTTAGCTCTGAGAGTTTGATTGCAAAAATTTCAATTACTTTTGTTGAAGAGGAAAATTCCAAGAGGTTTGTATAATCACGTTCACTCGTGGATAAACTGAAGAATTTTAAAGAGGCATAACGTTTCCAGTATTTTAACGAATTTTTAAAACAAACGCCGAGAAATCTAGCTTGTCTCTTTTGGAAGAGTTTTTGAGAGAGTATAATTAGTACATTCATGTTCTCTACGTTATTTACGTTAAGAGAACGAATAAGGGTGAATAAGATTCACGTCGAATGGAGAAAATAAATTAGCAGTAAGGAATTTTTTATTGTTCGTAGTTAAATATAATATGAATATCTTGTTAAAGGACTCATAATTTTGTGAACTGTCGACAAGATTCTAAAATTTTAGAGTATTTACAAGATTCTGAAATATTGGAGTTTTTCAAGCTAAATACTGCATGCTACTGGGCTAAGCCAGTAGCATGTTGGTAAGTTGTCCGTCTGCGAAGCAGTAAGTGCAGATTTCATATCTGATACTCTCTCCGTCACCGATATGCCTTTTTGATATGAAATTAACCTTCAACCATCTTTTAGTCTTTGGCCTTTTAGGCTATAAAAACATCTGTAAATTTTAACTGCTAAGCTGTTCATAGTAATTGTAGTTATTTTATGCAATTTCGCTTTAATTATTTATGCGGATTTGAAGTATTTTACATCGTTATTTTAATTTCCTCATGCATTGAATTAAGTTAATTGAATTATTACTTTTGTGCTGGCTACACAATTTATCTTTATTTGATCTTCACAATTAACAGTGCCAATCTTTAGCCGACATGCCGGTAGCATGTCAGAAGCTTGCCCTACTGCTGATCAGTAGGAACAGGGTTCAAATTCATATCTCGTCCCGTCACTGGTGTGCCTTTTCGAGGGAGGCGTTTAGCTTTGGTTTGCCTTTACCCTTTGCTAAATTAATGTAACAGTGGACCATATATATATATATATATATATATATATATATATATATATATATATATATATTGCCTATTTTGAAATTTAAAAAACAAAACAATAGCATAGCTTATTCCTTTTAATGTAATGATGTTATATTTTTATTTAGATGCTTTACCCCTCTCAGTGTCCTCCTTAGTGAGCGATACTAAGCACAAAACTCTTCTAATTATCTGTGTCCATCTCTTTACCACTTCACTAACATAGTCGTGTACGCTTTCGTGCCATAAAA
The DNA here is from genome assembly GCA_905160935.1 of Enchytraeus crypticus. Taxonomy (NCBI): domain Eukaryota; kingdom Metazoa; phylum Annelida; class Clitellata; order Enchytraeida; family Enchytraeidae; genus Enchytraeus; species Enchytraeus crypticus. The sequence goes on from CAJHZI010000773.1 coordinate 217,054, forward strand.
CATCTCTAATTTGGTCTTTTGTAAATTTCTTTTTGGATACTCTTTCTATTAAAATATCTTATCAAATCATCTCCACTTGGGTCCAACACTTCTTTGTAGATACTGCATATCTTAAGGCATTTTGCATCTGTCTGAATGATCATGATGAGGTTTTTATTATGTCACGATTGATTTTTCATATATTACTATGTAGTATATGAGTTTCTATCCAAATTGTTCAATTTTTCCAAGCAACGATTTTTTTAAACACTATTTGTTTTCATCTAACTGCCTTCCTTAATGTTCACAAGCTTCTTGTGTAATAAATTTCTATGCAATATATTCAATTATTGTTAAAGCTGTTTCAAATTCATTGATGGATGTCAAGTATAATTGCGTGGCTAATGTTTCACTTTAGTTTCCTTTCACGGCTCCTATCATTTATTAAATAAGTAAACCTTTACTTGATTTGTTACAGTTTTGACCGAGATAGTCAGACAGTCTATCAGTAGGCCTATTCCATTTAAATATGAAATATACCTTTCATAGTCTTCTTCAGTCCAATCTCGCCGTCAGACATCACGTTATAACCGACTTCTAATCTCTTCTTATTAATTCAACTCAACATGTGCTTCTTCAGTGCCACCCTGGTCTTTCATTTACGTACTGATATATTATATATTAATGACTCGTATTGTGCTCAGGTCGCCCCGTGTTGTGCTCGGGTGTGGTTGGACCACTGCAGAATAGGGCAACCGCAAACAATCTGCCGCGCGTACGTAAGAGGCGACTGAAGGAGGAGCTGAGGATGGCAAGAGTGGACCCACCTCACCATGAAGTATTTTTCCATCAGATTAAGCGGTAATTAATCCATCTAACTGTGGAAAGCTACGGGAAACCACCTCAGAAGCCACACTTTTCCCAAGCTATAGGCTACATAAGGTATGGATAAGGCATAAATTTTGTGAAAGGATTAACTTGTTGCTAAGGAGTGAGAAAGTAGACTTTGAGTATGAATATGTACCTTGACCTGCCACTTGGAAGTGCACTCAAGAGAAGATATTATATATTAGGAAAGCTCTAATTAACTTGTTTGTATCGTTGTTTTCTTCTAAGTCTCATACGTTACAACATTTTCGAATTACGTGTCGGTTTTCAAGGTGCCCTCTCATTTAGTCCTGGGCTGATTGTGTGTTGCTATTTTAATATTAAAACTTTTTATGTGTTTTTCTTGTCAAAACAACCGTGAATGAAAACATATTTAACTAGAAAATAAAAAACTAATTGAAAAAAGAGGGATGCCTCAAAAGAGCCTACGATCTATGAGATAATACAGGCAATTTTTACTTTTATTGTAATGGATATCAAAGTTTACATATATTCATCGATCTTCATTCTTTTATATCTATATTTTTGTAGCGTAACATTTGCTCACACATCATTTGTGTGTCTGACACGCGGAAATATATTTCCTGCGCGTGTCCGACACTTGCGTGTCCGACATTGGCGCGTGTTCGACATTTGCGTGCGCGACATTTGCGTGTGTTCGACACTTGCGTTTGCGAGCGACACTTGCGCGTGAGCGATATTTGCATGTACGATATATGCGCTGCAGACATTTTCGACATCGACGTACTGCCAATTACTTGGGTCATTATTATTTTGACGACCTTAGTCTTCAATTATCTGTGCTTCATCGTTGAATTTGTGAAAATTCTAGAATTTTTTAAATTTTACATTACAGAACTGTCAGAAATAAAGGTTTAATTATTGCTATTTATTATATTAATTTGTACTAATAACTAAGAAAATGATGCAATTAACATTTTGTGTTCCTAAAAAATATCTGCAAAAGAAGATAATAATTAAAACGATGGAATATACGAACTTATTATGCTTAAAAACATTACATAAAGATTTACTTCAAAGGTATCAAAAGCCTAGCGTCAATTGTGACATTAATGCCGTGACACGGAAAACACGCACGTGACACGTAATTAATTGTTTCGACAGTCTGGAAATTTTACACACTTTTATTAAAACCATAAATTATCCGACATAGAATCATTTATATTCAAATATAGCTACATACCAAAGTTAAACATTTCGAGCGAAATATCTAAAATTAATGCAACAATACTCTATAACATAAGTTTCTAGGTAAACAATAGCACAATCTCTGGAATAAAGTAATTGAGGCATTTTGTCTATTTTAAGCGTATTCACATCTAGTCAAAATATCGCTCTAAAATATTGTAAGTAAACAGTATCATCCATTTCCCTTGAATCACAGCTTAGGTAGGATTAGGAATAGAAAATTTTGTCGCAATTTCCGGAGACTTAGCGCCCATCAACCGAATGTCCTTTCTGATGTAGATTTGGATCTTAGTGCATTGTCGCCTTTTATGACAAGCACAGTCTACGGTTAGTCTCTTCTTCAGCAATCGAGACACAAAAAATGTGAAATGTTGCCATTATGTAATATTGTAAACAATTACAAGTTAAACATATTGAAACACTCATTGCTTTGCATTCATTTGAGGAATCGAATTGCAAATTCTCACTAATTGATAGATTGCTTGCTTTTATTTATTTATTGATTGATTTAATAGAATTCATTTTCAAACATCGCCAATCAAATTAGACAAAGTTCGAAGAACTAGGGAAATCGAATTGGTCAAATTTAATTATTCTATCAATAGCTCAATATATGTCTATTGACTGCATGGCCTAACATAAAAATGGATCATATATGTTTGATTGATTGAGTGATTGGTTTAATTTAATGCATTTTCAAATATTACCGATTACATAGGCCATGTTCACATCCTCCTGCTTACAAGAAAACGGACAATCAATTATGCCTAAGTCAAATTCAATAATTCCATAAATATATTAATTTATTGACCGCATAACATAAAAATGATATCACACATGCTTGACTAGGTCTCTCCACGTTGTTTATGAAAATATTATTCGCCAACGACTATTACAAAGCCGTCCGTGACAACATTAAGATTCTGTATAGTTTCTATGGCTCGTGAACGATGGGTGCATAGATCGAGGATTCGATTGTAAGCTGGGCTGGAGATGATTTAGGAGCAACAGAAGTTTTACCGGTCGGCCTCGGCTTTGCACTGGCGTCCAGCACTGCGTACACCGTACCGTCTACCGGTCCTATTATCTGTAACAGTTATATGCATTAGGTAATAATTATATCATACCATGATGGGTTTTAATAATGCAATCTGCCTGAAGTTAGTTTTGCTTGCAAACAGTAAACGTACATATAATTATTAATAGTGATGCAAGAAGCTAAAAATATTCCTTTGTACATGTGTAATTAGTTTTAATTTAAAGCCGGATCTCCGATAGAAAAGCTTATTAATAAACAACCAGACATACAGTATACATTCATATATATGTATACATGCATATACACTGTGTATTTATGTCCGAGAACACAAACTATTTTTATAATAAAGTCATAGTGTGTTGACCAATATGGGACAATATGGAATTTTAATATCGTAATATATACTGAGTTAGTTGATTAATATATTGAGCTAAATATCATAATGTACTGAGTTAATTAATATCCTGAATTAAATATCATAATGTACTGAGTTAATTAATATCCTGAATTAAATATCATAATGTACTGAGTTAATTAATATCCTGAATTAAATATCATAATGTACTGAGCTAGTTAATTAATATCCTGAGCTGTGTAACTTTTGTCTGTAATGTTTCACGTAGGCCAACATATCATTATTAATAATTATACAAGAAGCCAAAAATTTTGAATTCCGGTTCTCTAATACAGGAGCTTACTAATAAACAACCAGATATATACAAGTATACATACATGTATATATATATATACATGTATATACACACATATATATTATAGATAATATTATATATATATATATATATACATTTAATTATAATTCGATATATTTTATATTGTATACAGAATATACACGTATATATATATACAGTATATATACATATATTTATACATTTATATATATATACAATATATATATACATATACATACATATACATATATATATACATATATATATATATATATATATATGTATATATATGCGTGTGTGTGTGTTGGTGTCCTGCTCCATAGCCTTAGCGCTCCTCAGGAAGCCTCAAGCCATTGTTCACTGTCTCAGTTAATTGTATATTGTTAAGTTAGTTTGTAAAGTGTAGTGGTATGCAATAAATAAATAAGTATAAATATTATATATATATATATATATACGTGGGCCTATACTTATATTTAATTCAATTCAATTTAACTTAATGAGAACACCAAAAAAGGTCGCATAACCCTGTAGAGTTCACATACACACAAGACACAAACAATCAACTGCAGCTGGACAAAACACAAACTACATGTGAACTATGCTGAACTAAAAGAAGATAAATAATGATAATAGGTGAATTTTTGCATTCAAAATAGGCAGGGGTATAATTTTAAATTGAGATTAAAAAATACAATTATAAAAATAGTCAAATAATAATAAGAAGAACAAATGAGCTAATAGCTATCTAGTATTTGCGAAGATTTATATCAAAATAGTTCTATATATATATATATATATATATATATATATATATATATATAAGTCAAAAGAAAGACACAAAGATAAAGATAGTGAAAACTTTGGTTTGGACCACGCTATTGTATGGATATGAAACATGGACCTTAAGGAAGGAGGATATTAGGAAACTGGAGGCATTGGAAATGTGGATTTGGAGAAGAATGGAGAGGATTAGCTGGACTCAAAAGGTTACAAATGAGGAAGTCTTGGAGAGAGTTGGCATAGATAGACAGTTGATAAATGTATTAAGAAATAGGAAGAGGAGATGGATAGGACACATTCTAAGGGGGAAGGTCTATTAAAAGAGGTCATAGAAAGTAGAATGGAAGGAAAAAGAGGCAGTGGCAGGCCGAGATTAGGTATGTTAGATGATTTAAAGTCCCACTTCATATGTGGAAATGAAGAGGAAGGCGGAAGACAGAGAAGAATGGAGGCGTTGTGTACCATGGACCTGCCGGTAGGCAGTGCACTAAGATATATATATATATACTTATATATATATATAAGTATATATATATATATAAGTATATATATATATATATATATATATATATATATATATATATAATCCCCATCGGCTGGAGCCAGTGACGATATCGATAGAGCCAGTGCGATATAATAAGATATTTGACCGCTAATCAGTTCAAATCCTGGGTTCGCACGTCGCTGACATCACTTTCAAGTGATGAAACTGACGTTAATTTTAGCTTTAAAAGTTTTTTAATAAATAAATAAATATATATATATATATATATATATATATATATATATAAGTAGATTTATGTTTTATAGGAAATTATAACAAATTGCATTTTAATTTATGGCAATAGGCCTACCCTTGTTGCAAATTATGTGTATATTATGCATAATTATTTATTATTATATACTGGCTGGAGCCAGTAGCGATGTCGGTAAGATATTCAACCACGAATCAGTATGTGCGGGGTTCAAATCCTGGTCTGCTCGTCACTGATATCGATAAGAATTCGGTAAGATATTCGACCACGGATCAGTATGTGCGGGGTTCAAATCCTGGGCTTACCCGTCATTGACATCGCTTTCGAATGAGGACACTGACGTTAACATTAGCTTTTTTAAATTAGCTTTTATATATACTATATATATAACAACTTTAACGATGTTTTATAAATATATACCTATTCAATATTGTATATTTGATCATGGGTCACGGGGTCCATTTAGTCAAAAAAAACAAAAAAAACAATTGCGATGTTGCGCAATTTGTATTCTTAACTTTCACTGTCACTCATTCCCATCTCTATTTCTTCTTCTTTCCATTCATTGCTCTTTTCTTCATTCGACTTTTCAATTCAGTCTTGGGGATTCAATATTATGGCCTCATGTTTATTTGGCAAACGTGTAATCCACTCGGCCGTCCAGTCGATGCACCAACAAATGTTTTACGGTGGGAACAATACTTTCTCTGTCGCAGTCAAGTATTAACCACTTTGCATACCAGCCGCAAAAAATGCGTGGTATACTCAATTCAGGAAATGATTGATAAGAAGCAGCGTGATATGTTCGATAGTTCATTATTAATTTTGTTGAGCAGGTTAGGCAGCTTAGCCTGAACTTTTTAAAAGATAACAAATTACATATAACTTTATAGAGTCGCATTTATAAAATTATTGATACGGAGTTGTTGTTTCGTTTCTCTTATAATGTCATTGTCCTAAAATAAAGTAATTGTTGGTTTATATATTTAGATAGACCTACTGCTCAAATGTTAGTATCATTTATTATTGGTATCTCCAATTTTCCATCTTCCAATATCATCCTCTAAACGGGTTTGAATTTTTCTTGTTACATGAATTTCTTTATTAGAATGTCTCAGTAGCGTAAGGGTAACGTCATGAAGTTTTAAATGACAGATCTTGAGGTGAATTGAACTCTCGCGGGTTCGAATCCCAGCCGCGCTGATCTGAGAGTAAATTCTCGGACATTCACTGGACTGGTTATATGGAAAATGGACTAAATTGTCTAACGGTTTAAACATGTGGTATTAAAAAGTGATAGATATCAACATAGTTGATCATTTCACTATAATGTGTGTTTACTTTTACTTTTTACATGATTCTGTTCAAATTCTACTTTCTGGTTATCTGTGACAGCTCTCTCAAACTACTGTCAATTATCAATGTTGTTTCTGTAATCTAATTCAACTTAGCAGTGCAAGGATCTGTACTCAGCCTACTTCTCTTCACTCTCTATACTACTCTTCAAGAAGTTTACTTTCTAATTCTTCATTACAGTTTAACTTCTACAATGGTAATTAGATGTTTTCGTCAAGGCGTGTCTCTTATCATGCACTTACTAAACTTTTCTTCACCCGCGATCAGGTTCATTCTTGGTTTTGTGCACAATATCTCTATGTTAATCCGTTTATATCCGAATAATTTGGTTATTGGTATCCACAACAATGTGTATTAATATACGTTTCTGTTATCACATATCACACAGCACAGCAGTCAACATAGTTTGAATAACATAAATGTACTAAAGAATACGCAAAGGCAAGCACTCTCTCTCTCTCTCTTAGTGCACTGCCTACTGGCAGGTCCATGGTATATAACGCTTCCGCTCTTCTCTACCTTCCGCTTTCCTCTTCATGTCAACATATGAGTGGATCTTTAAATCATCTAGAATCTAATCCTGCCTCTGACAGGCAAGTGCCTGTAAACCAGGCACATAATACACGCAAAACCAGTCCGTCTTCAATGAGGGAGTATAACACCCTCTCTAGTTGACCACCTGGATATCAATCACTTTGCTAACAATCGTCCTACATGTTAAGTCATCGATGAATTCATATCGTTTACACGTATTGCTCTATACCCAATTGATTCTTCATTTAACCTCGATGTTACCTTCGAATTATATCTCTATTTTAAAGTTACATAGCTTCAATTTCACGCCAATACTTCTTATTCGCCAGTTACGTTTGGTCGCTCTTTCCTTGACTACGATTTAGTAATATTATTGGTGATTGGTGAACGCACAAGTCTACTTGAAGGTCGACTATTTCAAATCTGCAAAATGGTCTCTCAAAAACACGTCCGTCCTTCACCTCCAAAATATGCAATATGTCTTGCTCGTGTCGTTTGCAGTGAGTCATTTCGCCTCATACTAAGATCTACATTGGCTACCAATCTCTGGACGTATAAAAATAGTAGATTGTATCATTGATTTTAAAAATTATAATCTATGGTAAACCGCCATGCATTGTAGATCTTATCTCATCTTATCAGTCTTCCCGTTGACTGTTCTTTTGTCGTTCTAACCACCTTTCTGTTTCTAATATTTGTTCATCAAATTTGTAGGCTATCACTCAGCTCTACTATTCCTATAATATAGAATCTCTACCACTTGAACATCGATCTCGTACACATATCGTACAACTCCTGATCCTGTACAATTTTCCTGCGCAAACCAAAAACTCATTTATGCCAAACGAAAAAACGCAACGAAAATAATGCAAAAAACGAAAAGAAAGACGCAAACTAAAAAATCATTTATTTTCTTTTCCCTAGCTGACGAGTGGGATTGCTTTGTTATCCATATCGTCTTCCTTTCGGCCTATGCATTGGTTGCTGTTTATGGTGATATAGAACTGTTCGATGCTTGAAACGTCCCTGACATACCGCTCGGTTGAGGAACCGGACGTGGTATTTTGAATTCTGTTATATTGCATGAAACTAATAAAATAAATTTGCTGATTATAATTAGTAAGCTGGAGCCTTAAATGCGTCACATCTGCACAACATTAAGTACCGTCAACTATTTGCTAACAAGGAAGAAAATAAGAGAATTTACAGAGTACACAGACCCGTTTTACTTCCTGATTCTTGTTCACTGATTTTTTCTCCTTAAATCTATTAGATGTAGCTGGTCTCACATCCTGATAATAAAGAGATTCTTCTTTCGGTGGCTTCGAGGGTTTATTTACTTCGGCATACACTGCATCCACTGAAACAAACAGTTAAATGATATTTAAGGAAGTTGTTACTTCAAATTTCAAACTTAAAAACCCCTTTAATGTGAATATTTATAATATGTTATTTTGAGCAAAATCATCATAAATTCAATGAATTTTATTGCACATGCCTGTAGTATTATTTTATGAATCTCAATGAATTGCTATAATTGATTTAGGATTAGCCTATCAAAATTCAGTCTAGAGCCTTATTCCAGTGAACAAGATTAGCAGCATTAATAAAAAGTACCAGATTACATTTTTTGTTACTGTATAATGTATCTGCAGTATCACATCTGTCGTATCTGTATGTATCTACAGTATCGTATCGTATCTGTATAGTATAATGTTTCGATGCTGGCGAGTAGGCTAAATAGTTACTCATAGGCAGTTTTATGTTCAACTCGCTGCAGATGACTCATAATTTCTAGTATCCGATTAGCCTATAACTCACTCGCAATGTTCGATTCTGCCACAACATCCGGGCATCTGGGAAGCTGAACTTCGGCGTAGAATTCCTCCTCCGTTTGAGCCTTCTTCTTTCTCTCCTCAAGCTCCTGGATGTAAGCGACTGAAATAAAATATCACCGTATCTGAAATATCACTTCAGAAGATATCTGAACTTGTTTCTTTGTTTCATGCAGATGGCATCGCTATATTCAGTAACAGAAATACTAGAAGTAAGCGCGAAACAAGCGATGAACGATTTAACAAAGCAACTAACCAAATGCCTTTAAACCAAAAAATATTTACTAGAGTTACTTAGTAATTTTGTTATACACATAACGTTTTAAACTTGTCAAGAACTATTATAAATGACCTTTTTAGCTTTTAGATCACACAACTTAGTGAAAGGCCTCTCCGTTTTGTGCTTGAAGGGGCCAGCTACTTAATTGAGCTCGATGAGAACATTTCTCAGTTTTAAAATGAAATCAGTAGGTGTCAAGTATTGGTAGCCGAGCTGAATGATGATTTTCTAAGTAAACACTGTATATACGTTTAATTATAATCTTCATGTTACTTAGTCAAAACTTCAATTTTATCCCTGGAGGCATATATATATATATATATATATATATATATATATATATATATATATATCATCATCATCATCATCATCATCTACCTTTGAATCCCAGTTTAACCAGGGTCAGTATACAACTAGACTGTCTCAAATCCTCTCTGTCCTACACTACACCACCAGCCAGCCAATCCCCTATTTGAGACTTTTTCATTCGTTTAAATTTGTGTAATTAATTCTGGAGCCTAGTATAGCATAACCGGGTTCTTAACGTCCCTTTCTTATGCCATTGTATACTTATGACCCAGATATAATTTACCTTGTTGTCTTACGCTTTGTCCTATATGATGTTATTATATAGGACAAAGGGTAAGACAACAAGGTCACCAATCAAATGCCCTTTCTGACGTTGGTATGGATCTTAGTGCTTTAGTCGCCATCTACGACACGTGCAGTCACCGATTGGTCAATTCTTCAAGCAGCCCGAACACAACACGGGGAGATATATATATACCTGTATATATATGTATATATATATATATATATAATAAAGATAGTGAAAGCCTTGGTTTGGACCACACTATTGTATGGATGTTAAACATTGACCTTAAGGAAGGCAGGTGTAAAGAAACTAGAGGCATTGGAAATGTGGATTTGGAGAAGAATAGAAAGGACTAGTTGGACTCAAAAGGTTACAAATGAGGAAGTTCAGGAGAGAGTTGGTACAGATAGACAGTTGATAAATTTATAAAAAATAGGAAGAAGAGTTGGATAGGACACATTCTAAGGGGGAAAGTCTATAAAAGGAGATCATGGAAGGTAGAATGGAAAAACAAAGAGGAAAAGGCAGACAGAGATATGTATGTTACATGACTTAAAGGTTCACTCGTATGAAGAGGAAATATATATATATATATATATATATATATATATATATATATATATATCAATGTTGTAAAATGTACTCGGCAAATAACTTTAAGTAAAAGTAAAAGTAAATGGTGTTAGTGAAAGTAAAAGTAAAAGTACTTAATCAGAATTTTACTTAAGTAAAAAGTAAAAGTACTCGACAGAAAGTAGTACCTTGAGAAAAAGTAAAAGTACTCATATTTTTTAAAGAAAAAATATTTATACATTGATATATGTATATATATATATATATACATGTATATATAAATAAGTGCATGTGAATCGGAAGACAGACATGGTGCTCCCTCCATTGAGTAATGACGTCTTGAGTATGAGCGTGAGAACGAGAGAGAGAGAGAGAGAGGGAGGGAGAAAGAAAGAGAGCGAGAGAGAGAGAGAGAGAGAGAAGGGTGCGAATTATGGTTGGTTTCTAGAATCCATAATTGGAAGATTTTTTTAGAAAATAAGTCCCATAAAAATACTATTTAATTTAATTCCTAATCTATTTCATCACTTTTCAAGGTCATAATTGCGGACTGTTTAAATTTTACTATAAACTTTTACTTCGCCTAACAATATTTTAAGACAGATTTCATATAATCATCAAGCTCTCAAAACCAGCATCTACACGAATATAAAAGTAATAATAAAACACAAGGCAGTACAGACTCTCGTATCCAATCAAAATGTATAACATTATATGTGCTAAACTTGAAGAAGCATTGAACGGGGGCATTAACTAGTTGACAAAGGCGGCCGGACATTAAATTAGAATAAAAATATCTTCCAATATTCTTGAATTAATTCTAATTAAAGAAAGGAAGACTGCTAAGATGAACTCAAGGGTCGCCACCAAAAAGGAAAAAAATAGATGTCGTTGGGTTAAGCAGGTTGGGAACCACTGATCTATGGGAAGAAATTTCAAAGCTTAATTATTGAAATGATGTAAGCCAATTTACGGTAAGCCTAGGCCGATATCAAAACGTTTGATCTACGCCATACAACTGTTATCAAAACCAAAATAAAAGCAGGTGGCCCATAATATTTTTTATGTATTACAAATTTGGCTATTAACATATCCATAGTTTTTCAAATGTAACGCGACTTTTTTATTTCCACAGATGTAAAGTAAAAGTAAAAAGCACTACAAAAATTACTTCGTTACAAGTAAAAAGTACCCAGGAAAATTGGGTACTTCGTCAAAAATAAAAGAATCGGTTGAGTACTTTTTACTTGTAACGAAGTATTTTTACTTCGTTACTATACACAACACTGTATATATATATATATATATATATATATATATATATATATATATATATATATATATATATATATGTGTGTGTGTGTGTGTGTGTATATATATATATATGTATTAATTTGCTATACAGTATCTCTCTCTTAGTGCACTGCCTGCTGGGAGGTCCATGGTACATAACGCCTCCACTCTTCTCTGTCTTCCGCCTTTCTCTTCATTTCCACATATGAGTGGGTCTTTAAATCATCTAACATACCTAATCTCGGCCTGCCCTGCCTCTTTTTCCTTCCATTCTACCTTCTATGACCTCTTTTAATAGACCTTCCCCCCTTAGAATGTGTCCTATCCATCTCTTCTTCCTATTTCTTAATACATTTATCAACTGTCTATCTGTGCCAACTCTCTCCAGGACTTCCTCATTTGTAACCTTTTGAGTTCAGCTAATCCTCTCCATTTTTCTCCAAATCCACATTTCCAATGCCTCCAGTTTCCTAATGTCTTCCATTCTTAAGGTCAATGTTTCAAATTCATATAATAGCGTAGTCCAAATCAAAGTTTTCACTATCTTTATCTTTGTGTCTTTCTTTAGACTTTTTGTTAATAGTTCTTTTCTACTACCAAAGGCCGCTTTTGCTTGTGCAATCCTGCATATTTTTGTCTCACATTTTCCATCATCGGTTATAGTATGACCCAAATATTTGAAACTCCTTACCTGTTCAAATTTCGTACCATTTATTGTGATACCAACTTCACCTTTGTTATTGGACACTCTCATAACCTTGGTCTTTTTTATATTAATCTTCATGCTATATCTTAAAGCCGTGTCATTCATCCTATCCATTATCTTCTGCAATCCAATCTCGGTGCCTGCTACCATTCCTTGGTCACCTGAAAATCGTACATATTGTAACAGATTCCCTCCTACTTTTATTCCTTCTTCCAAGTCTTCCATGGCTTCCTCCATCATTGCCTCAGCGTAAATGTTAAACAGTAGCGGCGAAATTCTGCAACCTTGTCTTACTCCACGTCCTATTTCACCTTCTTCTGAGTATTCTTGTTGGATTTTGATTACTGCTCTTTGATTCATGTACAAGTTCAAAATTAGTCTTCTATCTCTCCAGTCAATTCCTATTCTTTTTAAGATATTCATCATCGCTATCCAATCAATCCTGTCAAAGGCCTGCTCGAAGTCTACATAGTATACAAAAACCTCAATACCATATTCTAAGCTTCTTTCGCAAAGAACCCGTATTACTCCTATTGCTTCTCTTGTTCCGCATCCTTTCTTAAAACCAAATTGTGTCTTGCTCAGTATCATCTCTGCTTTCGACTGAATGCGATTATTTACTATCTTTAATAAGATCTTCGATGCATGAGGTATTAAGCTGATTGTTCTGTAATCCGAACACTCCACAGCATTGGCATTTTTGGGAATTGGAATCATCACTGACTTGGTAAAGTCGTCTGGCCAAATACCTGTATTGTACACTTACATACATACCTCCATTAACTTTTTGAGTGTTTCTCCTTCCAACATTTTCAAGAATTCTGCTGGGACTTCATCTATTCCGGCTGCCTTTCCCTTCTTCATACTGTTAATTGCAGAATAAATTTCCTCCTGCATTAAATCGGGGCCCCTTTTATCGTCTTCTATGATATTCTCTTCTTATATTTTAAAATCATCTAGAACTGGTTTCCCAGCCTTATCATACATTTCCTCTACATATTCTCTCCATCTTTCTTTTACTTCTTGCAGCTCTGTCTTCAATTCTCCATCTTTACCCATTAAACTAATGTTCTTTGCATCTCCTTTCTTTTTCTTATCGGTTCTTGTTAATATCCTGACTTCCTGGTATAATAGATCCGACCTCCTCTTCTATCATATTCTGCAAAATCATCACACTTTTCACTCCACCAATGATCTTTTGTTTTGTCTGTAATTCTTCTGAATTCTTCTATTTCGCTGTTTAAGCTTCTATATTTCCTTCGGCCATGACTGGTGTCATGGCCGAACGGACTATACAGTATATAGATGTATATATACATGTATATATATATATATATATATATATATATATATATATATATATATATATATAGAATAAGTGCTAACCATGTATGGACTATGTACGATAACTACGTATAAAGGGGTAATTAAGTTAAGTTTAATCTAATTGACATTTAAAACATTTAACTTCCTAGTTAAAGCATATCGTTCCGGTATGGTTTAATTAATGAAGATCTGTCTGAATTTCCTTAGTTTTCTCTCCAATAGACGATACAGTGAACCCTACGTTCTTGTTAACTAAAATCATTTACAACAGGATTAAGGACAGTTAAGCCTCCAACTTAACTGTTTTAGTACAAAAGGCTTCATTTTTCGTTAGATTTTGTCATTATAATAGAAATCGAGATCATCTTGGATTATCTCCATTAGAAACTACATCCGCTTTCTACTGCCTATTAATCATAATTGATATCACGTGACCGCTTCAAACTATTTGGCTAGTGTAATGATCAATTGTTTTGCTATTGTACTAATAGTATCTTTAGAATCTTAGCTTTTCACCTAACAGCTATTCTGGAAATATCGCCAGCTTTCATAACTTTGGTTCGGAATGAGCATACTGTATGAAACACAAATGTTATCCAAAACTTTAACCGCGAAAATTTCAATTATCATGATGCGGGCTCATGAAAAGAGCTATTAATTGGTTGATACTTGGAACAATATTCAGACACATATAATTCGTTTATGTACTCAATGATCTCAAACTTTGATATTTGAAATAGCCTTATTATACAAAAGGCATAATTATTCAAGAGACTTGTTGTTGGCAATTAGTTCTGAAAGTATATATTGACTTTCCTTGCATTTTATGCCAAAATCAACAATTTTGTATTACATGTATATATCATCAATTCAAAATCTCTGTGTTCGAATTATATTATGTTCGAGCATATTTTATGGAATGTCTTTTGCAAAAAAAATAATAATAAAAGAAGCGATTTGAAGCTGCTGGTGTTGATATAAGATATATGACACCGTAAAAATTTTCCTCTACAGTAAACCCTCATGCTAAGCGAGTAGTATGATCTATTATTGTTGTCATGTACTACTTCGAATTAGTAGGTACACGGTTCAACTGAAGTTTTTGCCTCGTCACTAGCAAGGTTTCAAGACGTTTACATTTAACGTCAAAAAATTTACGTTAAATGTACATAAATAATTCTTCTTATCTTAAGCCTATTATAATCTAGCTTTATTCACTTTTCGCGATACTGGTTATTAAAGTTAAACTCGGGCAATCAAGTTAATTTATTCAAAACTAATAAACTAAACGAATAGCTACACGTACATACGATAGTTTACAGTAAAAAGGAAATATTGTTTCAAATGAAGTTTTACTAGGCGTGCCTATGATGAGCATGTCAGAGAAATGAGTAAAATTTTTATGCTATGAAATTTCGTACTATCATAAATATCAGCGCCATTGTTATGCGTCGTCAGATCCTTGCTCTAAGCTTAATCACTCTATAACATTATATAAACCCTGAGAATGGTATTAGGGCGGGGTTGCAATAGAGTCGTACATTTTTATCCTGTAGACGGTCTATCGAATTTCATTTTTAAAAAGAATTGAACCTGATGCACTATCCTTGGGTATATGAGCACTGAGCAAATTTGAGAATCCTTGATAAAAATAGAAAAATCATCAATTCACCCCCATGAGATTGGAGGGAGATTAGTAGGCCTAGAATTGGGTCACAATTAAGAAATATACATGTTTATTAAGCCAAAGAGAAATTGGATTAAATTAAATTAAATTTCATTTAATAAGAACACTAAAAAGGGTCATTCAACTCTGAGTTCACAAACACAACAGGCAAACGAAGACGTGCAACAGAAAAAACACAACACATCGCATCAACTAAAATCATATACAATCAAAAATTGAATCAAAAGAAGTTCTTGATAGTAGGCCTATATCTTTTTCTGAAAGAGCGAGGGAGTAGGTGCTGCTTCTTCACTTTTTTCCTTTAGAGATATCAATTAGAAATATTTTAGACTTCACTTTGTTTTTTATGTAAGCTAGCCATATTGTGAATGTGAAAACTTTTACTATTAGGTTCAATCTAGTGATAGGTTAAAGCTATTAATAATGACAGACAAAAACTAACTCAGCTCATTAATTTTTTTTTCGAATATTTTTTAGGCCCTATATGTATATAATTGCATATTGCGTCTATTCTTCGCGTACACGTATATGGTTTGCTTGTTTCATTTTTAATTTGCATATTTTTAAGTTTGTTTTATTTCTTGTATGCATGATGGGTGGTCAACTAGATAGGTTTTTATAACCTCTTTGATGGCCTAGTGTATGTAATTGCATATCTGAGTGCTTTTTGAAAATGAACACATTTCTCTATCTATTCGTCATTGTTACGCTCTTGATAAATCTAGACAACGTGATAGAGTAAAATATAAAGTGATTTAACTTGTCTCTCTCTCATTCGGTATTGCATGGCCAGTATTTAGATTGAGAGATAGAAATTGAAGGAGATAGGAATAGAGATCGAGAGAGAGAGAGAGAGAGAAGGATAGAGAAAGAGAGAGAAGGCGAAAGAGAGAGAGTGAGAGAGTGAACAAATTAATGAATATTGTTCTAGCTGACATTGACACATTTCCCCCATTCTACGTCTATAGTTTCACGAAAATATAAGTGCCATAGGAAATATGCCTTAATCAGTTTATCTCATCATACACGATTATAGGCTATATTGTAGACTTAGTACCAGATAATGACTAGTTCTAAAATACGAGCATGTTAGTAACGTAACAAAATCTGCATAAGGTCCGGTTTTGAGCTATCAGTAATGGTTTCAAATTATGTTTTGCGTACACTTGCAGACAACGGTCCACTGCTCCACTGCTATTGCATTGAAAATAATCGCATTTGATAATTGGCGACCTTTCAGTAATGCCCAACCAAAAGTACACTAAAATGAAACTCTAGATTTATTATGCGCCTATATTGCTATATTTTAGTCACTTAAATTACTATATTTGTAACCTGAACATTATAAAAGTTATAATCACGATTTTGAAGTAGAACCTACATGTATTACCAGCAGGGAAATGCATCAGGAAGATGCTTGGACAGAATTTGAATAATAGAGAGTTGTTAACAATTTTGATTGAAAATGAAACATATATTTCTGTCATAAATGTGATAAAAGCATTTCTATCATAAATGTGCAACACGCTTTCCTGTCAGTAGTGATATCTGGCTAAAGGAAAGGCAAAACTCAAGCCGAAAGAATTATTTGACAGGAAGTAAAAGCTAAAGTCAAATGAATTTCATGCGCTAAAGCAAAGCTAAACAAAATATTTTCTGGAAGTAAAAGCAAAAGTCGAAGTCAAAAAATTTTTGAAATTCAAATGATTTAAAATCTGATTAAAATATAAATAATTAAATTCAAAGAAATTTGTAGTGCAATTTTGAACTATGCAATCCCTCTCTTTTTCTTAGTGCACTGCCTACTGGTAGGCTTATGGCATATAAATCTTATACTCTTCTGTATCTTTTTTTTTCTCTTCATGTCCACATATGAGTGGATGTTTAAATAATAAATATAATAATAATACAGTCTTAGCGTCCTTTTCCTCATACAAGGATGATGAAAGGGATGTCGTGAAGCCTTCTAATACTCCTAATCACTGGTGCGCTTTGCTTCTCTTTATTTCCATTCCACCTTCTATTATCTCTTTTAGTAAACTTTCCTAGTGTACTATACAGCTCTTCCTGGTATTTATGTTATCTATTTATTAATTTTTGTTAAATATTTATATTAAATATTTCTTAATACATTTATCAACGTTTAGCAACACCCTAACTACTGGTTTCAAATTATTTAGCGCACATTTGCAGACAACCATCCACTGCTATTGCATTGAAAATAACCGAATTTGATAATTTGATACTTTACAGTAACGTTACCTTATTACCTTATTAGATATTGGAAATTTCTTATGTGTTTAAATCTCGTACAATTTATTCTAATATGGACGTTACCTCTTTTCTTTTAATTGATTTATGATGTTAATCTTAATACCATAGCCTATTTCAATCTCGAATCGTTGAGACTATCTGTTATCATTCCTTATCAAGCAAGAAAGTTAAGACTGCTAATTATGATGCTGCAGCTGCTAAGCCCCAGATATGTAAAGGCTGCCTGGAAAGAAATGGTAGAAAGATGCATCGTGTATCATGCCATCGTGTACAATTTTGTCCGTTATCGGACACATGAAATATAAATTTTTATTTTTATCACATTTTGCAGTTATAGCTCAGTTTTTATATGTTGGTTTTATCATTAATATGAAGGATTCAGAAGGAAAAATGACGATGGAATTCATGGTGATGTTGTTATTAAACTAGTTAAGCTCGATATTACAAGTGACTAAAGCCGAACTAAAAAAGCAAAAACAAAAGCCAAGCCAAATGATTTTGTAGAAGCAGAAGCAAAAGTTAAAATTATTTCCAATAGTAAAATTTAATTTCCGAAATAAAAGCCAAGCCAAATTATTTTCTGAAAGCAAAAGGCAAAACTAGAACTAGAAGACTTTTGAAAGCATTCAATCGTGCAATAGGCATTCATGTCACATAGGTAATCTATACATTCCAGCCATATAATTATGTCATGTATTCCTGTTACGTTGGTGCAACATATAATACAGTTACATAGGTATAACCTCTGGACAAAGTTGTATGTTTCATTTTATTAAAATAATGCAGCCTTCGATTACTTGGTCTTCTAAATAGATTACTCTTGTTCGACCTAGCTAACCTTCACGCTCTAAGCTGACAATTCGTTCCCTCCAGCATGATGAACCTCAGATCAGGAATTCATTCTCTTCCATCCACTCTTCGGAAGTCTTCGTTTGATTAACATCGGCCTTTGCTTTCCTATGAGCTATTCCATAAATGAAAACACACCTTTACAGTCTAGTCTCTCTTTTCATCCAGTGTCCATGAGTTGCGACCAGAACGTAAACTTCATTTTCTTTAATTCCCTTTATCACTGGGCTGAATTTTGGGATATTAGAATTTTCACTGCTTTGTATCTTCCTTTTGTTCACCGACTTCGATTTGACTTAATAATGCTCGATGTTATCACAGATGACAGTAGCACTCAAATTTTTATCATGATATAATAAAAATTTCTGTTATATAAGTAAAATATGAATTCCTGTCACAAAGCTACAATATACATTCCTGTCACTGATAAAAACGCTTTTTCGGCTGATACGATTTAGGAATTTACGTATAACAAACTACATATATACTCCGTACCTAACATCAGCAGCTACTTAGCAAAGAGAGAGAGAGAGAGAGAGAGAGATGTGTTTATTTCAGCATCAGCACCAACTCACTGACAAATACAAATAGATATAAAAATTTAAAATAAATAAAATTAAAAAATCCCAGAAACACAGGGCATCAAACAGATACCCAAAGATTAACAAGCTATAAGGCTGTATTTAAAAAAGTGAACGCTTTGTATTACAACTATTGAATGTTTGATTGATAATTAGCACCTACGTCGTTTTCGGCGTTTACGTATGACGCAAGCAGCAACAAGCCCAACTGTTGCACACAGAACTGCTGCGCTTACACCGATTGATATGTAAAGCATACTACCAGGCTCGTTACCTGTCAAACAAACAATTTATTATTAGTAATTCAATCAAGCGATAATATGACCAAACTTTCAATCAATCAATCAGTCAACCGATAAATCAATAAATCGATAAATCATTCATCAATTAATCAATTCAATCAATCAGTAAGTCGGCTAGTCAGTTAATAGTACCTTTCCCACTTCCCCCATTTTTCCAATGACGCAACTTCATTGTTAACATTTTGTGGATGCCCGTATCTACAGTTAAGTTTTTAATCTAGAATTATTTTAAAATGTCTGAAAATTGTAAGAAATTGTATGCTACATCATCATCATCGTCATCGTCATCGTCATCATCATCATCATCATCATCATCATCATCATCATCATCATCATCATCATCATCATCATCCTCCCTTGAATCCCAGTTTAACCAGGGTCGCGCTACAAATAGACTGTCTGAAATCCTCTCTGTCCTACACCACACCACCAGCCAATCGCCTATTTGAGACTTTTGCATTCGTTTAAATTTTTGAAGCAATTTCTGGAGCCTTGGCGCTCAACAACCGAAAGGCCCTTTCTGACGATGGTACGGATCTTAGTGCTTTAGTCGCCGTCTACGACACGCGCAATCACCGGTTGGTTAATTCTTCAAACAACCTGGACACAACACGGGGAATTGTACGTTACATTATAATTATTGTAATAGATATTTTGAGAAATACTAAAATAGGCTTATGGAATGAAATTATACTGCACACTGTATATAAGGATATATATATATATATATATATATATATATATATATATATATACAGGGTGAGTAAAAAAATTACACCTGAAAAAGTTTGAATATATCAGGCTATTGTTAATATTTTCCAATAAAACTTTTGCCAATTGCTCAAGGACTAATTTCTGATGGGGTGGCCAATTTTCATCCGTTTAGTATATAGAATGGCCAGTTATGCAAGTTTCAGCAGAGCAACCCCCGATTTTTACCTAAAAATGGCGTAAAGCACCTCCTGCAGTTCTGTCTTGTTTTTAGGCTTCGGATGGTGTTTCTGATAGAGATGCAGCATGGTTCCCCAGATATGGTAATCCAGAGGATTATGATCGGGTGAATTTGGAGGCCATTCATTCTTCTTGATGAAATCCGGGTTTCTCTCCTTGATCCTTCCCAGTGCATGACGAGATGCATGAGCCGGAGCACCATTCTCCTGAAAGATGAAACCATTTGGTAGAAGAGCATAGCAATCATCAAACAGATCCGGAAGCAAAGTATTGACGTAATACTGAGAGTTCACCTTTACCTTCTCGTCAATGAAGTGCAATCTGTCCCTACCGTAGTAGCAAACGCCATTGTTAGGTAAAAATGGGCGGTTGCTCTGCTGAAACTTTCACAACTGGCCAGTCTACATGTATGTACCAAAATGGATGAAAGTTGGCCACGCCATCATAAATTAGTCCTTTATTAATTGGTAACAGTTTTATTTTAAAATATTTACATCGCCTGAGATATTCAAACTTTTTGCAGGTGTAATCTTTTTTTACTCACCCTGTATATATATATATATATATATATATATATATATATATATATATATATAGGCTGCGCATTAAAAAATATCCCCCTAGCACAATTCCGATAGCTTAGCCAATTATTGATATTTTGCCTTGTTATTTAAAATTTCTATTGTGGAGGAATTTCGACAAATGCTGACCAAATTTTGTAAAAATTCTTCTAACGGAATTGGAGTTATCCAAGTTTTGCGAAAAAAATGATTTTTTTTCATTTAACACGCAACGTAAAACGTCAGTTGGAATCAATTCCTTTTGATATTGTGCTGGCCCTGAAAAGGGCCGTTAGATCATGACGCCTCTGATGGTGTGCAACAATGTATTATACTAACACTATTTTGCCGAAACTGATTGCAGACTGTAACAAGTTAAAGCCATATGATTTCATTTTTCAACAGGAGAGCGCGCCGGCTCACGCTTCACTTCTTGCGCAATACTTTCTTGTGCAATATAGCCCAAATTTCATAAAAATGGATGATTGGCCTCTTAATTCTCCAGATTTTAATCCACTTGATTTTTTGTCTGTGGAACCATGTTTGAAAAGTATCGTGCTTTCAAGCCCAAACCCAGAAACACAATGGAATTAAAGGCTGTTCTTCATGAAATCTGGAAAGACCTCCACAACAGTCCATTTACAGCGCAATTTTATCTGTAAGAAAAGAGTTCTGGCCGTCATTAAAGCCCAGGGCGTTCATTTCGAGCACACATTGTAGCACAACACCAGAGTCGTCATCATCTAACGGCCTTTTTCAGGGCCAGCACATTTTCAAAAAGGAATTGATTCTAATTGACGTTTTAAGTTGCGTTTTAAATGAAAAAATCAAAATTTTCGCAAAATTCGTATAACATCGGTTCCTTTAAAAATATTTTTACAAACCTTGGTCAGCATGCGACTAAATTCTTCCACAAGAGAACCTTAAAATTTCAAGGCGAAATATTAATAATTGGCTAAGCTATCGTTATTGTGCTAGGGGGATATTTATTTAATGCGCAGCCTATATATATATATATATATATATATATATATATATATATATATATATATAATATCTATTATATATATATATATATATATATATATATAATACTTGGGCAACCAAAACACACATAGAGCAGAAAAAACCCAAATGTGCAACAGAAAATAAAACATACAAATAAAACATATATGAATGGAATTAGATCTATTCAAGTCTCTACATGAATGTATGCTAATCCAATAAGGCCAAATAACCCCATCGACTCAATATGTACTATAAAAGGGTATTTTTTTAAATGTAAAATTCATTCATACTTCGCTGACTGGGTATTGCTTCATTGGTCGCTGATGTGTGGAAAGCCAGAGCAGATGTGTACGCAGCAGTTGTGATACCTTGTCAACATTGCACAGATAAGAATGGATCAGCATTAACATGAGCGTTATCTCAATTGATTATACACTAGCCGACATACATTGGTAGTAAACTGCCTTCTAAACGACGCGGCTCTTATTAAGTTTCTATGTGTCTCTATGGGGGTGCGTATGATGGACATTACTCTTATGCTCTCTCTCGGGTATTTACTGTAAGAGTTGGCCGCTCGCTGTACTTGCGACACACTAAGTGCTGCTCTTTGAAATGAGCTGCTCTCGCTTACAGCTCATTGCTCTCTAAGAGCTGTTCTCAGTGACAGAACTGCTCACATGATAAGCTCAATGTTATAATATTGATTAATCAATGTTATAATATAGTGCTAAGGCGGCAAGGCCATGTAGCAGGCCTAGTCAGGCCTGCATTTCCAACAATCTAGGACGGCGGGTTCTCACAGCCTCTCATGCTGTGATTGAGAGCTGCGAGCGAGCTGCTTAGAGGTGAGAGCTGTGGCCTCGCCTAGGTAGCTAACAGCTGACGCCTCGAATGCATATAAACAACATGTATTAGCAATGGTGTAGTCTTAAATTAATAAGTGGGGAGACTGGCCTTAAGCACAGTCTTGCTAAAATGCGTGCATATGTTTGCTCTTCTTTATAGAAATTTTGCATACTGCATGTAAAAAATACAAAGACTCAATGAAATTGTTTTAAATTGAAAATTACTGTAGTTTAACCAGATAAAGAAACTAATGTGAAATGACTGCCATTGAAGTCAGAAAGATTCTCAGTAACTCAAGAGTACTAAAAGCAAACTTTGAAACGTTTACATATATGTACAGATACTACAATCAGAGAAATTGCTGATTACACTCTTTTACATGGATATCAGTAAAATAATGCAGGCCAATATAGGCCTGCATTATTTAAATGATCTAGGACTGGCGGGTTCTCACTCTTCAGCCTCTCAGGCTGTGGTATATTACATTTTATTAGCTATAGATGGTGTATTTTATTAGCTATGGTAGTGAGTAGCGAGATTGGACTGCAGACGATAATGGATAGGCTGAATGATACGGTTTTGCGATTTGGCATGAAGATTAATATAAAAAAGACCAAGTTTATGAGAGTGTCAAATAATAAAGGTGAAATTAATATCAGTATAAATGGTACGAAATTAGAACAGATAAGGAATTTCAAATATTTGGGTCATTCTATAACCGATGACGGGAAATGCGAGACTGAAATATGCAGTAGGATTGCACAAGCAAAAGCGGCTTTTGGTAATAGAAAAGAACTATTAACAAAATGTCTGAAGAAAGATACAAAGATAAAGATAGTGAAAATGTTGGTTTGGACCACGCTATTGTATGGATGTGAAATATGGACCTTAAGAAAGGAATATATTAGGAAACTGGAGGCATTGGAAATGTGGATTTGGAGAAGAATGAAGAGGATTAGTTGGACTCAAAAGGCTACAAATGAGGAAGTTCTAGAGAGAGTTGGCATAGATAGACAGTTGATATATGTATTAAGAAATAGGAAGAAGAGTTAGATAGGACCCATTCTAAGGGGGGAAGGTCTATTAAATGAGGTCATAGAAGGTAGAATGGAAGGAAAAAGAGGCATGGGTAGGCCGAGATTAGGTATGTTAGATGATTTAAAGACCCACTCCAATGTGGAAATGAAGAGGAAGGCGGAAGACAGAGAAGAGTGGAGGCGTTATATACCATGGACCTGCCAGTAGGCAGTGCACTAAGAGAGAGAGAGAGAGAGAGAGAGCTATAGGTGACTGCTGCCGCCTGGAATAATTATTAGCTGCATGTACATGTATTATTAGAAGATGTTTGTAGACTGTAGTTTATGAAGCCGCTTCATATAAAGCCGTTTCAGATGGAGAGAGTTCAACTGTGAACTAGGACCGTCGATGATGGTACATTCGGAAAGCAATATCGATATAAGCCTGCAAAATGTAATTTGCTGTACACATTTAATTAATTGAGTTTTATAAATTTTTGATATTAATTTTTGGATTAGTTACACAGTGACATTAATATTAATGTATTTTTTCCAGACTGTCGTTTCATCGTATGTATTTCCTTTACGATACATTCATTCTACCGTCAGCTTACAACACTAGTATCATGCAGGGTTACCATATGTCTTAAAACTTTTAGCCCAACGACTTAACAAACTACCTCATAAATAGCCCAATTTTAAGTTAAATTCTCCCTACTGGCAACACTGGCTGACATAGAGGACCTAAACTGCTAGAAGTCACGTAGGTCACATAGGCTCAGAGCAGTTACAGTAGTAGTGTCTGAACCAGTTGAGAGCAGTGAGCATTAGAAACAAGCTCAGTGCGGTTACTATAGTCAGTGCTTGAACCAGTTGAGAGCAGTATGCAGGAGAGCAGCTCAAAAGAGTCCGCTCGTTGAGCTGTGCGAGTCGTTTATATGCTGCTCTCACAGATGAGTCGTAAAGCACATCACTATTTACTGCACCTCTGTAGGGGAACAACTGGTTTGACCTCTCGTGTCACTTTAATACCAGGGGAGTAAGATAAGTTAATTATTTAGCATTAGTTGAATTATAAATTTGTAATTCAAAATTTGGATTTGAATGTATTAAACAGGAAATATTGAAAATGAAAAATTGAATTGAACAAGTCAATGTTGTTTTAATAACTTACCATTACAGAGTCAAGAAGCAATTATATGCTAGCTTAAGACTCATCAGGCTCTTAACTAAAACCAATTAATATTAATAACACGTACATAGTTCAATATAAAACTGAAAACTACATTATACAAGTATATTTACCAAAAAGAGCCAGTGCCCAACTAGGCCTATAACTGTTTATGAGAAAATTTCAAATATATATTTCTAAATAGGTCTAATTTCACCTATCAGTACATCATAAAATATTTAATTAGTCCTACTTAAAACAACCTATATAATTATAACGGTGTGTTTAAAAG
Organism: Enchytraeus crypticus; assembly: GCA_905160935.1. Lineage (NCBI taxonomy): Eukaryota > Metazoa > Annelida > Clitellata > Enchytraeida > Enchytraeidae > Enchytraeus > Enchytraeus crypticus. The sequence goes on from CAJHZI010000773.1 coordinate 242,431, forward strand.
CCTAATTCCATTTATTTATTTTGAAATCTTGTATGCTCCGTCCAAAAATTATAGCTATTTCATAAATACATAAATGGTTGTCTCATGGAAATTCTTTATATTCACTTTTAAATATTTGGCCATATAATTTGCAGCGCAGGCGCTAGACTGCAGTTACAGACCAACAGTTACATGTGTACTGCCTCTAATTTAATTAACTTAGGTACAGCCTATACATTTATTTCTATCACTCCTTTGTTTATTTCTTAGTTCGCGGTGTTTCTCTAAATTGCGTTCTCCATACAAAGTTTCGACACTTCTGGAACATATCTTATCGAACTCTTCAGGACTGCATAACGTAATGTAGCAAATGTTTGCTCCATTGAACCGCTCTCTTAATTATATCTCCAGACATTCTATTTACGAGTTCAAGTAATATTTGAACATTTGTCATAACTTCATCTCTTAATAATTCGCTACCTCATTTTAGCTCTCTTTCTTCTACTTTTTCAAATGTACAATGATTGCAAAGATTTTAATCCTCAGTAAATGTTTTACTATACTTACAGTTAGATTTTCAATACAGTTAGATTATGGTTTTCTATTTTTTTTTTTTTTTCAACCAGTTTTGCATGACGGAAAGACATTCAGTTCTTAACTCACTACTTATTAACGACTACTTCTCTATGTGTTCTATTACCTCTTTGAATTTTGTTGTGTTTTTTCAATAAGTATAATGTATTATATGAAAATCAGTTTGGATTTAGACATAATCATTCCACTATGCTTGCGGTTCTGAACTCGATAGATTTCTGTTATGAAAACTTAGATTCTGGAAACCTTATGCTGGGGTTATTCATCGATTTTCAGAAGGCATTTGACACGGTAAACCATTCGATACTAATCGATAAACTGCATCATTATGGAATAAGAGGTCAAATGAACAAATGGATATTGAACTATTTAAATAATCGTCCTCAATATGTATATGCAAATAACACCAGCTCTGAGATGCAATTTAACGATTGTGGGGTTCCACAAGGTAGCATTTTAGGTCCTCTATTATTTCTTATTTACATTAAAAACATGGCGAATGCTCTATGGGACTATAAGGGTAAATTATTTGCAGACGATGCTAATATTTTTATTGCCGGTAAAAATGTAAATGAGCTCGAAAAGTATGCGAATATATGTTTTAAAATACTTAAAGTATGGTGCGATGCTAACAAAGTTTGCATAAATTTAGATAAAACAAGCTATATGATTATTCATAAAGCAAACCAAAGGTATAGTATACCGCAAAAACTTGAAGTCTTTTAGATAATGTCCTGATTTCTAGAACATCTAAAGTTAAATATTTAGGTGCAATACTCGATGAAAACCTTACTTAGAAACTCCACTTTGGTATGGTATGTAGTAGACTAAATGATTTATCAGTATTTTCTCTAACGTTCGTGATTTCGCACCAAACACTGCCTCCAAAATTTACTACTCTTTTATTCATAGTCAGATTCAGTATTGCCTTGAAATTTATGGAAATACCTACTCCACTCACTTGAGTAATCTGAGAAACAATGAATAATCCTATAATAAGAATTCTATCAAATAAAAAATTAACAACTAAAACTTCTGAACAATATGAAATAGTAAATTCACTTCCTCCACGCCAACTATGTAATTTTAAGCTATTTAAGCAAAAGTAGTCGATCCATAGTTGGAAAATACTGCCAGGGTTCAAAAATAATGTGGTGGTCTCACCTGAACGCCGTGACCAATGATATCTTCCATCGGTACATATAGGGCTTAGATAAGACAAATTATCTTATTGGCTTCGGTAAGTATATGTCCAATTCGCCAATTAACCGGTCCAGTAGCTCATTCCTGGATGGTAGTCTCTACTGATACGGAATTGAACTTTTAAAATTTAGAAACGGTTGTTTTCTACACGCCTTGATTAGACCGCCATGATTACTTATTGCGCAAATATATCCAATCATGAGAAATAAAGTATATTCCACCTAATCGAAGAGAGAAAGAGAGGGAGAGAGAGAGACAGAGAGAGAGAGAGAGAGAGAGAGAGAGTGAGGAAGATAGTAAGAAAGAGAAAAGTAGAATATCGACTAGAGTTCCAGAAATTACTACACAAATACAGGGTGAGTAAAAAAAGTGATAACACCCACAAAAAGTTTGAAAATCTCAGGTTACTGTTAATATTTTCAAATCAAACTTTTACCAGTTACTAAAAGACTAATTTTTGATGGGGTGGCCAATTTTCATTCATTTTTATCTCTAGATTGGTCAGTCATACAATTTTCAGCAGAACAACCCACCATTTTTGACCTAAAAGTAGCGTTTGCTACAACGGTAAGGGGAAATTGCACTTCATTGGCGAGAACGAAAAGGTGAACGCTCAGTATTACGTCAAGACTTTACTTTCAAAGTTGTTTGATGATTGCAATGCTCTTCTACCAAATGGTTTCATCTTTCAGCACGATGACGCTCCGGCTCATGCTTCTCGTCATGTACAGGAATGAATCAGCGAGAGAAATCCGCATTTCATCAAGGAGAGTGGATGGCCTCCAAACTTTCCCGATCAAAATCCTCTGGATTGCCATGTCCAGAGAACCATGTTGCATCTCTATCAGAAACACCAGTCGAAGCCTAAAAACAAGATAGAACTGCAGGAAGTGCAACCTACCATCAACTTGGGAGAGTCTGCCCCAAGATGGAATCAACAAGGCTGTCCTAGCTTTCCGAAAGCTACTGCAGTCCTGCGTAGCAGCTGGATGAAAGCATATCGAATAGTCAGTAATGTTAGCAGATAAAACTGGTTCTTTCTGAATCACCACAAAGACCCTTTTCAGGGCCAAATAAATAAAATAAAATAAAATATTTATTTAATGGGGGGGTTGATCTGCTGATAAACTTTCATAACTGGCCAATCTAAGTATTAAAATGGATAAAAATTGGGCACCTCATACAGAATTAGTCCTTTAGTAATTGGTAAAAGTTTGAGTTGAAAATATTAAGAATAGCCTCAGATATTCAAACTTTTTGCAGGTGTTATCACTTTTTTACTCACCCTGTATATATATATATATATATATATATATATATGTACAGTATATATATATATATACATGTATGTATATTGATACACACACACACACACATATATGTATATATATATATATATATATATATATATATATATATATAGGGTCTATATACATGTATATATGTATATAAATATATATATATATATATATATATATATATATATATATATATACGTATTTATTTAATAAAAGAGATTACATTTATATATACATATATATATATATATATATATATATATATATATATTCGATTTTTTAAATATAATATGGTACATCAAATATACACGCATATTATATGAGTAAAGTCTATAAAGTAAGCTGTAACCTAAACTAGAGCTCTTGAGTTGCATCTACGGAAATAAACATCATTCTAGAGCTGAAGTGAATATTGGAGCTAAAACGAAAGCCAACTTTGATGTCAGTTGCCTCAAACCATTTCAATGACGGGCGAATACTGGACTTGTACTTGATCTACCAACTGCTCTGCCGTCGGAAAACCTATCCTCGCGATTGGGCTCAAGCTTTAAATATGCTATTATATTAGTGGTAGTTAGTTGTTTTAAATATACTATTATTATTTGAATTTTTGGGTACATACCCGTGTTGAGCCCGATTTTCTGAAGAATATATCAACAGTAGACTGCACGTGTCGTTAAAGGAGACAAATCATTAAGAATCAAGACAACGGCAGAAAGGAGATTCGGTTGTTTAGTGCGTATGTTACAGAAATGCAACTAAGTTTACTAAAACGTCTAGAAGAACGATTTACCCGAACTTATTTAAACTGGGATTCCAGCGAAGATGATAATGATTAATATTATTTTGATGGGCAATGCGTGTCCTTTCCGACTTGTATTGCCTGCGTGTTCTAACGTAAAGCTTACTAGACTATAGCTGTGAATGCACGAACAACGCTATTATGTGATTGTGTATTTTGAGAAGATCTTTGGCAGGATTGACTGGATAGCGATGCTGAATATCTTGAAAAAGTAGGAATGACTTGAAAGTTAGAAGAATAATCCTGAACTTGTACATGAATCAAACATCTGTGATGCAGATCCAATAAGAAGCAGAAAAGGGGAAAGAGGACGTGGAGTAAGACAAGGTCGTTCCATTTCGCCGCTATTGTTTAACATTTATGTAAAAGCCCATGATGGAGGAAGCCATAGAGGACACAGGGACGAAAGTTGGAGATAGATTGTTGCAAGATGTGAGGTTTGCAGATGACCATTGCAGATGACCAATGGTAGCAATAAGTGAGAATGAAACAGAAAATTATGAATTGTCTGAACGATATATATACTGTATTGAAGTGTGATATGATGATCAGCATCAAAAAGACGTGTGATGAGAGTGTAGTATGAAAAAGAAAACGTAATATCGCAATAAATTGTACAGGATTGGTGGAGCAAGTGAGAAGTTTTAAATACTTAGGTCACACTATAACAGGTGATTGAAAATGTGAGACTGAATTATGTACTAGGATTGTTCTAAAAGAGGCCCTTGGTAACAGAGAAAAACTTCTAACAAAGAGTGGAAGGAAGGGCAACAAAGATAAAGATAGTTGAAACATTGGTGTCTACCACCTTACTATATGGATGTGAAACATAGACCTTATGGAAGGAGGATATCAGGAAGGAAACCTTTAGCATTTGAAATGTAGATATGGAGAACAATGAGAACGATTAGCTGGACCCATAGAGCTACCAATTACGAAGAACTGGATAATGTTGTCATAGATTGACAATTGTTAAATATATTAAGAAAGAGAAAGAAGAGCTGGATAGGACACATTCTAAGGGGGGTAGTTTATGGGTAGTTTACTAAGTTGGTCATAGAAGGAAGAATGGAAGGAAAGAGAAGCAGAGGCAGAACAAGATTAAGATTATAAGTTGATTTAAAGGCAGTTTCAAATGTGGAGAATGAAGATGAAAACGATTAAAAGGAAAACGGAAAACAAGAAAAATATGAAATAAATATGAACTATATAGAAAATATGAAGAGGAAAACGGAAGACAGACGAATGTTTGCGTAATATGTCATGGATCTGCCAGTGGGCAGTACGCCAAGAGAGAGAGAGAGAGAGATATTATCTATTACTGAAGATCAGTTTAAACAGAATACTTAACTATTTGCATATAATCTAAGGGAATACTTACACTGTGACTTCACCGTCAGGTTACATCTTCCTAGCTCTGTAGCATTTTGGATGAAAAAGTTGAAATTGGTCATTTTATCTCTCTTAATTTCACATGTGAAAATCTGGTCTATCTCTGAATAGCTGACATTGCGAATTCGAGAAATAGTTAAAATGCTGCCGTTGTCAGCCTTTTCCTTATGCTTGAACTTATCTGTATTTCGATCGCCTGTACCCTTTGGTAAGTTCAACTAGCTAACATCGGGCACAGAAATGCCCTTATATCTCAAAGTACATTCTATCTTCGTAACAGTCTGGGATATGTTGTTGCTGCTGTCATTTTCGCTTAACACCGTCGCTTCACAGGTCGGCTCCGGTGCTACACAATTATTATAATATTATACTTTGCTTGTATAGAAATCATTACATTTTATTGTACATGTATGTCGCTTGCAATTCATTTAGATCACTTTAAGCTTTTTGAGTTGCCTTTGTTTACGTGAGTGCATAAATAACTTGAGTGGCTGCTTAGTAAATAGAGAGCAATACGTAGAGACAGAAAATTCTAAATGGATATTCTGTGGTCCAATGTTCAATTAATTACTGGTCAAGCTGATTAACAAGTAAAATTGCAGATATTCAATTCAATTCAATGTCATTTAATAAGAAAAATGAAAAGGGTCATTCAACCTTTTGGAGTTCACATACAAAACAAACAAACAAGCAAGTACAACAGAGGAAAAACAGAAACTAAATTGTGAACTATGGTGAACTTGGAGAAAACACAGGGTTCAAGTAACAATTAAATTATTATTACATGTAAGTTTTAAACAATAAGCAGTTTTCGTTCTATATTTGTTTAATTAAATAAACACAGAAAGACATAAATAAAAAAGTAAACACGCATTATATTGAAACTATGACAAGAAGATATCAACTATGTTGATGTCTGTCACTTTATGTACCACATGTTTAAACCGTTAGGCAATTTATTCCGTTTTCCTTGTAACCAGTCCAGTGAATGTCCGAGATTTTACTATCAGGTCAGCGCGGCTGGGATTCGAATCGGCGAGGGTTCAATTTACCACAGGATCTGTCATTTAAAATTTCACGACGTAACCCCTACGCTAATAAGACATTCTATGATAATAGTAAAATTCTAAGAATGCTTAGGACACACTAATACACTATACAGGTAAATGGGAAATATGAGACTGAAATATGACTAGGTTTGCAAATGCAAAAGATGCTTTCTTTAATAGAAAGAATTTCCAATAAAAAGTCTAAGGAAAGCCAGAAAGATAACGGTAGTTAAATCTTGGTATACGTACATTACTAAGAGAATGTGAAACATGGACCTTAAGGATGGAGGATATCCGTACACTAGAAGCTTTGGAAATGCGAATATTGAGAAGAATGCCAAAGATTTAGATGGACACAAAAAGTTAGTCTGCTGGATAGGACACATTCTAAGGTGGAATAGTTTACTAAAAAGATCATAGAAGGAAGAATGGAAGGAAAGAGAAACAGATGCAGATCAAGATTAGGAACAGCTTCTATCCTATATAGCTGCATTAGAATGTACCCATGTGTAAAAATGCAAACATCCAGGAAAATGATCAATTTTAACTGAACTTAGATTTGAACTCTAAATCTCTCAATCCTAAGGCGACGTTCAACTAATATAACATAGGGTACGTTTCTTATTTATTAAATAAATGCATAAATACTGCGTAAATTGAATAGAATGGGTTACCATAGGCTGACTATTAATAAATAATACAATCGCTTTATGTGACGTTAATATATATAGCTTTTATTTCACCATTCAGGTAGCAAGACAAGAAACAAACTACAATACAATCATACAAGTAGACACATACGTAGTGCTGAAAAAAATAGACACAAGCATACACTCAATCAATAAACTAAAAATTAATAACTAAACCTTAATTGATTTCTAGCGAACGTTCAAAGTAGTTTCGCAATAACGACTTAAAGTCAAGTCTCTCAACTTGTAAGCTCACTGGCAAGGTACAGTTAGGCCTATTAATTACGTTGACGCAGTATTTATTAATCAATGGCAACAACTCTCCATTAAAACAATTAAAGTATTTACAAGAGGTATCAGAAAGACACAATTTCCTCAAAAAATTAAATCTTCTATTTGCAATCTTTAGTTCAATCGGCAATTGACCCGAAAAAAACTGACACTGATTAATTGTTTTCTTATCGAATGTACGAAATAACTTGGTAAACAATTGAGAATAAGCATTTTCTAGGCTCTGAATCAGAGACTTTCCCAATTCTACACATTCAGAACAATACAGCAAAATGGGTACACAATATGATTCAACACGTGAGATAACTACAGAAGGTGCAGCGTTGCCCCCAATTTTGCTGAAGATAGCGTTAAGTGCCCTAAAAAATTTATGTTTACGATTTTGAATATTAATTTTGAAACTTTTTGATGACACCAAAACTAATCCCAAATAACGTATTTCATTAACCCACTCTATGCTTCTGTTATCAATTATCATATTAATGGGCTTAATATTATGTCTAGGACCAATTCTAATGCAGAATGTTTTACTACAATTAACACTTAAACCTACATTAGTTAATTCATTTGTGCTGATTTCAATTAGGGACTGTAAATCTGTAACAGTCAACGATAATAATATTAAATCGTCCGCATACATAAAGGAATTGCAGCAAAGAGAAGATACGAAACAACCAATTTTGGATTTTTCAAGCTTAACTAGCATATCATCGACACATACAGCAAACAATATTGGAGATAAAATGCCGCCCTGTCTTACTCCCGAAGTAACGATAAAACTACTTGATACAGCATCATTCCACTTAACACGTGAATTTAATTTGCCGTACCAATTTAACAATAGTTCATTTAGAACTCTTGGTAATTTTCTGTTCATCAATTTGCAGAATAGCATTTTGAAATTAATTTTATCAAATGCTTTTGATACATCTAACGAACAAATATTTACAGTAGAGCTTTTAGTTGTGAAATACTCAATAGTTTTTCTTAAAGAATAAATTGCGTTACTACATCCCACTTTTTGTTTAAAACTAAATTGACGAACGGATGTCAGGAAATAATTGCCTACATAACGTAATATACAACTTTCAAATATCTTGGACAGCATGCAACTAATTGTTATTCCTCTATAATTTTCAATTTTAACATTATCACATTTCCTATCACCCTTAGGAATCGGAATAATTATCCCCTCCCCAAAAGCAGCAGGAACATACTTTAATGCCACAATTAAGTTAAACAACATAGTGATGCAACTGCAAACAATAGGATGAGCATATTGAAGATGTTCACATGTAATATTGTCCATTCCAGAGGCTTTGCCTTTCTTCAACTTGTTTATAACATCATCAACGGTAGCAACTGCAAATTTTATATCCAGATTATCGCCAATATAGTTGGAAAACCTTTCTTCAAAATTATCACCCGAATCACCTGAATTTTCGTTGTACAATTTTGAAAAAAATTGCTCGAAATTATTAGCAATTAAATTACTATCATTAATGTTATTAATTAAAGTGCAACATTTAGCCTTAGAAGCACCAAACTTTGCATTCCAAACGTGCCAAAAAGTGTTATTATCTTTATTTAAGAGGGCCTCATGCAGTGAGTTAGAGAGCTGACTTCTTTCAGTTTTTATTTTATTAGCTAAGAATGATCTATATTCACGTTTAGCCTTCGCTTTAGCTATATAGATATCTCCAGATTTGGGACGTCCTGATTCTTTCCACACACTGTGAGTCTGAATAGATTTTATTTTTAAGGTATTACCTTCGGTATCCCACTTAATGTGTAGGACTGAAAAATATGACGTTGCGAAAAAAATGTAAATATATAGGCCCTATTTCGAATAGGGCAACCGCAAAAAATCTGCTGCGTGTGCGCAAGAGGCGACTAAAGCAGAAGCTGAGGATCGCAAGAGGGGACCCACCTCACCATGATGTATTTTCCCCCAGGATTAATGATAATTAATCCATCTAACTGAGGAAGGCAACGGGAAACCACCTCAGAAGCCATACGTTTCCCATGCTATAGGCTACATTAGGTGGATATAAGGCGTAGCCTTTGTAAATGGAAATCCTTGTTGATCTAAGAAGGTCTCTTATGATGCGAGAATGCAGATTTTGAGTATGAAGATGTACCTTGAACCTGCCACTTGGCAGCGCACTGAAGGACAGGGGCCTAATCGCCCCAAAGGTATAGTCGACAAGTGAGAGAATTGTATTTAGCCTTATGATGCCGCTATAGACCTTTTATAATATGTATTGGTAACTCTGCTCACATCATAAACAAAGCTTAGTGGGAGAGAGTTGGGAGAGTGGGGAGGGTGTGTGCTTATATTGACGGCTGGAAACATTCAATTCTCATATATATTTTTATGTATTTCTTCATTTACTAACAGAATGGTATTTTTTTAAATTAATATTTTTCTATTTCATTAATTTATCAAATTATGATAGACATAGCCTATGTCTTAATTTATATTTAATATCTAGATAGAATATCTAGAGGGGATATATTAGCCTACAGTTGTACGCTATATTACATTGCAGTTGACTTCCCCAAAACAATAACCTTTATCATTGCACGGTAGCGCCCTCAGGCGAATGAAAAATATATATAGTGATTTTTCATAGTAAATACCTTTTATAAAAAGTCTATAAAATTTCAATATAATTATATTGAGCATATGAATTTAAGTTCATAGTGAACAAATGACAGAGCTGTAATTAGCGTAACTATTGATAACGTTATTCTCAACTTCATTTCATATCTCTCTCTCTCTCTCAAGTGTTCTATCAAGCGGTAGGTCCAAGGTAGGCCTACATATTCCTACTCGTATACTTCTTTCACGCTCAATTAAGAGCACAACATCGTTTAACTATTTAATCCCTTAACAAATGGCTATGCCTTATCCAAACTTTAATGTATCCTATAGTGTATATGTTATATTTATGTTATGTGTAATGTATATATTTAATGTATTCTTTGGAATAATATGACTTCTGAAGTAGGTTTCCGTTTCATTGCTCAGTTTCACAATGAATTAACTGTTATTTAATCCTGGAAGAAAAATTCATGGTGAGGTGGACCCCTCTCTACATTCCGCAGTTCCTGTCTTAGTCGCCTCTTAATGTTTAATGTTTAACGATAAATGTGTAATAGAGTATATCATGCTAAGGCATCTCTATACTTTACAACAGTTAGCCTACAGTAAAACATGCAATATACAATAAAATGCACACAGTAAAAATCACTAAAATATCAAATAACTATCATACATAACGTAACGTATAATATGTTTAGTCAGATTGCGAATATTTAAGCCGGAACGTAACGTAACGTGGCTTAAATATTGCAATCTGAGAAATTTATCAGTTAGCAGAATTTAAATGGAATGATCTAGCAAAAAGATCTGTCTTAAGACTCTTTATAAAGGTATCAGGTTTATCACAATGTCTTATAAACTGTGGAAGTTCATTCCACAATTTGGGACCTGCTATAGGAAACGACTTGTCACCATTGGAAACTGTTCGGCACTTAGGAACAGCGAGTTTACCTGACTCAACAGATCGCAAGTTTTTCCTTACCGAACAAGAACTTAATTGTACATGTATACAATAGTCAGAAAGATATGACGGGGCTGAGTTAGTCAGGCATTTGAACATGGTAAGGCAGGATTTGAATTCGATCCGTTCTGGAATTTTAAGCCAATGAAGTTTCAGTAGCAAAAGGTGTCACCAAATCAGAAGCCTCGCACGAAGAACTAATCTTGCAGCTGCATTCTGAATTCTTTGCAGTCTGTCAATTACCGATTTATTGCAACTTAAGAACAGGCTATTACAATAATCCAGCCATGACGAAATAAAGGCTTGAACAAGGATTTCTGTGGAAGACTCAGACAAAAATGGTCTAAAACTCCATAACTTGCGAATTTGAGAGAAACACGAAGAAGATAATTGCTTAGAATGCTGCTCAAAGTTCAGTTTAGAGTCTAAAAATTTTCTTACGTGCACTCGGCAGTTTTTTGCGGTTGCCCTATTCTGCAGTGGTCCTGAAATAGTTCAACACGGATAAATTGGTAGCAAGTAATAAGTAGTTCAACTCCCGGGTTCAACACGGGGAAATTGGCTCAACATGGGGAATTCATATAGCCAGTATATAATGAAATTTTACAATGTTCAGCGTCTAAGACTCATAAGGCTATTTATCGCTCTATAATTTTATTCATTCTCAACTTCAATTCAAATGGTGAGTATATATACTGAATTTTTATAAAGTAAATTAAATACGTATTATAGTGAAATGATCATTATGATGAAATGTGTTGATATCTATTGCGTTTTAATACCACATGTTTAAACCGTTAGGCAATTTAGACCATTTTCCAGGTAACTAGTCCAGTCAATGTCCGAGATTTTACTCTCAAATCAGTGTGGCTGGGAATCGAACCCTCGAGGGTTTAATTCGCCCCAGGATCTGTCATTTAATACTTCATGACGTTACCCCAACGCTATATTAAGACATTCATATATACAGGCTGCGCATTAAAAAAATATCCCCCTAGCACAATTAAGATAGCTTAGCCAATTATTGATATTTCGCCTTGGAATTTTAAGGTTCTCTTGTGGAGGAATTTAGCCACAAGCTGACCGAATTTTGTAAAAATACTTTTAAAGGAACCGGAGCTATCCAAGTTTTTCGAAAAAATTGATTAATTTTGATTAAGTTTTAATTGATTAATTTAAATAAAATTGGAATAAAAATTGATTAATTTTGATCATTGATTTAATTGATTAATTGAGCACATTTTTCATGTATACTGATTTTACGAAAATCTATGCCGATTGTATTGAGAGTGCAGATGTCGGCATGATATTCGATCGACGATCAGTATGTGCGGGGGTTCAAATCTTGGGCTCGCCCTTCACTGACATCGCCTTCAAGTGAGGAAACTGACGTTAACATTAGCTTTACCCGCATTGTTGCAAACCTATATTTACAACTTTAGGCCTACATTGAAAACAACATTTTCAAAAGCCAACAATTTTTGGCATTGATATATTTAAAGTTTTTACAACGTTATGCCGATTCTATTAAATTTACGCAATGTAGGCCTACATTTACAACTTTGAAGCATTTGTTGAAATATCTTATTTCAAATATTAGAATTTTTAATATTTCTTTATCAAGAGTCGTCCGCTACATTAGTAGAACGTCACGTTAGGATTGAGAGGTTAGATTTCAATTCCCAGGTTCAGTTAAAATAGACAATGTTTCTGGATGTGTGCAGTTTTGCACACCGGTGCACTCCTTGTGTATTTATAATACATATTAATTAAATTACTTATATATATATATATATATATATATATATATATATATATATATATATATATATAGTTATACACTATATAATATATAAATTTACATACATAAATAATAATATATAATATAATATACAGTATATTATTATAATAAATATAATAATGATATAATATATAATATAGTATAATCCGGATTTAACGTCCATTTCTTATGCTATTGTAGTTTGTCATGCCTTTCTATTTTCTATTTCTGTATCCTTATCCTTCGGTCTTTAATTGGTCTATTGTCTTCTTACATGAACCTTAATATTCCATTCCTCTCCATTTATAACTTTCTTTCTATCAGATTGCAGTTGCTTTCTGCAACCTATGACTCGAAGCTTTCGTTGAATGTCAATTATCGGACAGCTTTCCAATGTGTGTGTATGACTAATGGCACGTGCAAGTGCGCAGGTTCGATTCTTGTACACTGCATGTTGTATGTTGTTATTGTATAAGACTACATCCTATAAACCCTTTCTTACATGTGCTGGATCTCTTAGAACGCTCCTTAGAACTCTTTAACTTAGAATTCCTCCTAGAATTCAGTATTACTGTATTCCTTCTGAAGGCTTTATTCTTTTAGTCTACTTCCTTCTGAAGGCTTTATTCTTTTAGTCTACTTCCTTCTGAAGGCTTTATTCTTTTAGTCTACTTCAGACTTCTACATGTGTAGGTGTTATCACTTAACGTGATAGTTCTGCTGTCGTTGGGTCAACAACAACAACAACAACCGGAACTTAGGGTATGCTGTAATGAAGACTTACGTGTACTTATAACTTTATTTAAGTTATACGTGTAACTTGAGTAGCAAGCCGAATTTTTAAGTATGTGTATTTAAGGAACAGTAATTAATTATTTGTTGGTATGTTTAATAGTATGTTGCACACATATAGGTATGAATGTGAATGCATTAAATATTGTTAAGTAGAGGTCTCGACTTATTAGTAGATCTATAGGGAATTAAACTGACAAGTAGCAACCCCGTCTTCCTCAGAGATGGTTCAAACTCTATTGTAGTACATGTATATGGGAATCTTTCGGAGAATCAGCAGAGAATAGATAGCAGAAGCAGCATTGCATGCTTACATTAGACTATTCCAGTAATCGAAAATTCGAAATCCCTTTTTCGCCTTCTCTTCCTTTTTATTATAACGTTATTAGAATTTGCAGTTGAATTAAAGCCTAATGGATAATTCAAGCACGTGCACTAAAAGACAAAATTGGATGATAATGCATAACCTTAACATAACCATTACGTATTCTTCTTCCGTAGTTTTACGTGGGAAAAGACCACTAGTTTAGAATGGCTAGTGACTCATTTAAGCTAAGAAAATCAATATTAAACACTCCTTGAGGTTTACCGTTGAACAATATATATATATATATATATATATATATATATATATATATATATATATATATATATATATATATATATATATATGAATATATATATATATATATATATATATATATATATGAATATATCTCAGTCTCTCAGATCAGTGGCGGATCTAGGAATTTTTTGAGGGGACCCGAAATTTTTGTTGACAATGTACGCATTTTTTGCGTACATCCGCCTTCTCCGGGACAAGGGATGCAACCGGAAAAATGCTGTGGGGGGGGGGGGGCTCAACATTTCTTCAGTACTGCGCTTCGCTCGTAGAATGAGTGTAACCCCTTATCTTACCCCCCCCTTCCCACTCATAACTGTGCTAACGTCAGGGGGAAAACCTCTCTCTCTTGATGCACTGCCTACTGGCAGGTCCATGGTATATAACGCCTCCACTCTTCTCTGTCTGCCGGCTTCCTCTTCATTTCCACATATGAGTGGGTCTTTAAATCATCTAACATACCTAATCTCGGCCTGCCCCTGCCTCTTTTTCCTTCCATTCTACCTTCTATGACCTCTTTTATTAAACCTTCCCCCTTAGAATGTGTTCTATCCATCTCTTCTTTCCATTTCTTAATACATTTATCAACTGTCTATCTGTGCCAACTCTCTCCAGGACTTCCTCATTTGTAACCTTTTGAGTCCAGCTAATCCTCTCCATTCTTCTCCAAATCCACATTTCCAATGCCTCCAGTTTCCTAATATCTTCCTTCCTTAAGGTCCATGGGGAGAACCTAAAATGCATAAAATCCTACATTTGTTTCGGAGAAAAATATAATAATTTTTTCACCGATTAAGAAACTCAGCGGATCTGGACGAATATCAAAAGTGACATAATTTTAGCGGTAGAGACCAAGACGTGATGCGCCACTTCTCCAGGATAAAGTTCTCGTTTTTTACTTACATCCGATTTTACTCTTACACAGTCGTTAAAGTGAAAATTGAGACCTAGTGAAACGGTCAACATTTCTCGGGCCCCCGTCCATTATACAGGCCCCTAGTATACCAAATATGGGCCTCACTAGGGGCATATTTGAAGAAACGCAAGCTAGTGGAACTGAGTTCCCTCGCGTCCCACCTTAACTACTGCTCTTAAATTCATATTTTCACGTAGAAATTGTCATAAAACTATGAAAATAGGGGTCTATAGTTTTAAAAACAATTTCGTCGGGACTACACAATTTCGGCGGGACCCGGGCCACATGGGCCCGCTGGATCTGATATATAATTTTATTGACATGTATATATATATATATATATATATATATATATATATATATATATATATATTTATGTATATTTAACAAACCCAGAATCTGAAAAAGGAATCTGGGGTGATTTTGGGATATTCAATTTACACTTTTACAGGCTACATGAATTTAAATGAATGCAGTTGTTAAGAAATTGATGGTATTCCTTTCAACTTTGTGGATTTCATATACCAATTGACATCAACCAGCCTTTGTGATGCAGTCCGGTCACCTTATAATAGACCACCAGTCTAGAGTCGTACCAAACAGCTAATCAAGGCCTTTTGAAATAGAATATAATTATCTCAGAAGGCATTTTGATATATAAATCTACAAAGTAATTCTTTATTTATTTTTATTTTTGCGATGACATCAGTGTTATGATCCATAAAATGCTTTTGGTAAATTGAATGTAAGATGGTGAATTTATTAGAAATATGTATCAATGGAAGTTCTTTTGTGGATATCCTCGTGAATTTTAAGGATGGTCGTAACTGCCGTTTATCGTTCGGGGTAGATAGATTCCGTTTTTGAGATCGTAATAGCAGACGTTATATAGGAACATACGTCTTGGAAGTGCCGTTACATAGAAGACTACCAGAAAGAGAGAAGAGCATATTTGGTACACCTCACTCTCTCATCTCGCCACGAGGAGATAAGTTAAAGCGATCAGCGGCTCAATGGTATGTTTTAAACGAGTAACTTAACATACATGTACATGTAGAGGCCATTAAGTAGCTAAAAAAGAAGTAGCTAAGTAGCTAAGTAGTAACTAAGTAGCTAACAGAATATCAGTAGTGTAGAATTACAAGTGGATCATTTAATCAGCTACTTACCTATGACTGTGAGGTTATATTGTGCAACTACGGATGCGGGAGGTACTTTATTAGTACAGATGTAAGTACCGTCGTCGCTGAACTCTATCGGGTCGATGACCAGTACGAGACTCGTGTTGCTATAAGTTGACTTATTATATCGACTATGTGTAACACCTCTAAGTATTCCTCTATAATTCATAACTGTTACTACTGAACAATTAGAGCAGTTTTTAAAGTGCAAGTGAAGATCCCCGACTGTAACGTTACAAGTTAAGTGTAGATTTCCTCCCCTGACACGAGTAATTCCGGTGACATTTCTGTTGTCTGATGAACTTGCACATTCGATATAGAACAGGATAGCCGCTAAAGAAATGAAAACACAAAATAGTTCTTAACTACATAATTAGTAATTAGCAAATTAATGTACTCATTTTTGTAATAAATAACAAATATTGTGACATTATACTGCAATAATGTAACTAGATCTTAGTAATATATCTGTTTATTACTTTGACTCAACTGTCAATTGTAGCTCTTAATGACTTATCCTTACTCCAGTGTTTTGACAAATGACAGGTTACATTTATTATTCCAAATCAATATATGTATTCTCCACTGTCCAGGAACAATCACTTCGTCTCTAAGGATATACAGTATCTTTAGATCAACGCAGTAACATTATGACTTGTAGGCCTATATGTAAAGAGGTTGTCATATTTTCACTCACAGCTTCTGCTTTTTCATCTTTAATTGCCACAGGACAATTACACATTCGTTCACTGTTAGTCAATGGCATGACGCAGCATGACAACTGAATAACATTCATTTCATTTTTATCGCTCTCTCTCTCTCTCTCTCTATCTCTCTCTTTCATCCCCTCTCTTATATATTATCTCAAAAGGCAACAAATAAATGTACATATTTATATACACTTATACGATAAAGTCATGCTATATATCTGAATTTAAGCTCTCAAAAGAGCATTTTATAGACGAAAATATTTGCTACAACAGAGAAGCTCTTCCTTTACCAAACGTCAATGAAGTCTAAGACAGGATAGTTTCCTCAGGGAGTGACTCCCTGCCGAATAAATGTTAGTCATAGCTGAGTAAGGCATAGGGGGCCCACGTCGTCATGAACAGAATATCCCCAATAATAATTGATATATGGTGTTAGATGATTTAAAGATCCATTCATATGTGGACATGCAGAGAAACCGGACGACAGAGAAGAGTGGAGGCGTTATACACTATGGACCTGCCAGTAGGCAGTGCACTAAGAGAGACAGAGAGAGAGAGTGAGAGAGAGAGAGAAAGAGAAAATTTACTCTAAAACTTGGGATAAACCCAGTGATATGCCATTACTTTACTCAGTTTTCTTGCCTCCTCTTACAACACAACCAGTACAAAATTTGGTCTATCTTGTATTAAACCTGAACATAGACGAGCAATTATATCACCTTGTAACAATAAGTGAAAGTTTAAGATTTAAATTATATCTTGTTGAACCTAAGTTGCCAGCATATTGCTAAGATACTCTATTGCGATAGGTGTAATCGATTTACAAAATTTGCAATCATGGCTCACTTTCCATCCAGTGTAGGTCCCTTTTATGGATTTAGAACGCTGTTGAAATGATTGAAGGAAAACATATAAGAGTTCCAATGGATATATAAAAAGACCTAAAAAGCTTTATTAACTCAATTAGGACATTATTAACCGTCTAATTTATCATTGACGTGGATAGCAATGCTCAATTGTTTCATGAATAATATTATCAACGATTTTATTTCTTATTTAATGAGTTTAATGCAAGTCATAGTTTAATAAAAGTGGTCATATGATGGGTTTGATTTTAATAATTCTAGAAAGCATGAGACAATTTGAAAATTGTGAAAATATATACTTAGAAATTTTCCGTGGTCTGAAAAGCTTGACTTCTACGAAATTGTACACCGATTAATGAATAACTATCATTAAGTAGTGTTCATCGAAATTTTTAAACAATAAAGATAAAGTCTAAATTACAATTTTAAATATTTTAGCTGAAACATAGGGTCGCTGCTACGCTAGGTCTTAAACAAACCTTCAGAGTTCAAATGCATTCTAACCAAGTAACCCCTACCATTATGTTAAATATTCACCGATTTACTGATGACACTTTAATATGAAAACATAAAAGTTTAATTAAAATATGATAATTCTACAAAAATAATTATTATATATAGATATCTTTTAGAACAAACCAATATATGCGATTGTCAGAGCATTCTTTAAATGTTTCGAGACTGTTGCAAATAATCTGCAATTGTTGTCGGTAACTCCATTCACAGCCATGTCGCGCAGTGTTATTAACGACAATTACAACTTACACGTATCATTAGATGAATACACTAAAGTGTAACAATGAAAACCGGAGATAATATATAACAATCTAAGCAAATAGCCTTTAAATAATCAATGAATTTTTAATAATAATTTTAATAATTTTTGTTATATTAGAAATTCAAACTGATCACCGATTAAGTAGACTACCTGGCATTAGAGATGGGAATTTTATGAATTCCCAGAGTTCGAGTTCGGTTCGTTGAAAATGAAAGTTCGGTTCGGTTCGGGTTCGGTTTGCAGTTGATAATTTGAGAGTTCGGTTCGGTTCATTGAAAATGAAAGTTCGGGTTCGGTTCTAAAAAGGGTTCGGTTCGGGTTCGGCTTGCTTTCCAACTCGCAAGAGTTCGATTCGAGTTCTAAATTGTTTGGTTTGGATAATATTGCAATTTTTTAACTTTACTTATAATAATCATGCTTATGATAAACATGTTTACGATAGTTTAAAAATTCATTAAGTCATATTAGCTGCCACATTTTTTCACCTGGGTAAAAATATGACAGCGAAACAAGGATGGAAGTGGTATTTATTCCTGTAAATTTCTTAAAATATTGTAAGTTGACCAACAAATGTTCATAATAATTATAGATATTTAGTTTTATTATTGTATCTGAAATATTCTCCTTGATTATAACGAGCAAATAGAATGCTTCATCAATTTTTAATTTTTTTGTCACTATAGGCCTATGTATTAGATACGTTTATAATTAAGTGGAAATGTCTTGGCTAAAATTTGATCCAATATTTCAGAGAAAAGTGCAATTTAGTAACATAAAAATGTCAAATTAAGCTGATTTGGTAAATACGTGTACTTCCATAGAAAAATGATCATAATATACACCGTTTGCTATCAGCTGACCAGTTATAAGTTTCATAATTTACCATTCAGACATTCATTCAGACTATCCATTATCTTCTATAGGCCTGTCTTTTCCCGCTACCATTCCTTTGTACAGCTACCATTTCAAAATTTGTGTCGGAACCAGCCTTACCTGAATATATGCTGTTAGATACTGTAAGACATGTAAATGCAAAGACTAATATATATTTGTATTGTTCCTACTATCTTTATTTAATGTCAGGCTAGCGAAGAAGAAAGTAACTACAAGAGTTTGGTTAAGTTCGGTTTGGACGAAGTCTGGGTTCGGGTTCGATTAGGGTTCGGCCAGAGTCTGGGTTCGGGTTCGGTTCGGCCAGAGTCTGGGTTCGGGTTCGGTTCGGTTCGGTCAAAATTCTAGATTTTAAGGTTCAGTTCGGGTTCGGTTCGATTCCCATCTCTACCTGGCATCATTGTCACAATAACTAAATTGTAAAAATGAAAATCTGATATATTATACTACAATCTAAATAAATAGCTCTAAATAATGACTTGTTATTAGTAATTTAAATATTCGCTCCTGAATTGGCATCTTTCGCAAAATGCTTTCGCGGATCCAACTGTCCTACTGTCCTAAGCATTGTTATTTAAGAGAAACTAATTGTTACGGTATATGCATAAGTATTCTCTCTCTCACTCTATCTCTGTCTCTCTGTCTCTGTCTGTCTCTCTCTCTCTCTCTCTCTCTCTCTCTCTCTAATAAAGCTTCCACTTATCTCGATCTATCTTCCGTTTTCCTCTTCATGTCCACATTCGAGTGGATCTTTAAATCATCTACCGCTCCTTTTGATACACCACTATTCCCAGGGAGATTCTGCTTATGACGAGGTGAGCCCCTATGCCTTCCTCAGCTTCAACTAACATTTACTGGACAGGGGCGTCATTCCCTGAGAAAACAATCCTGTTTACCCATACTTAATTATCATGCGTTCATATATACACAATTCATAATTTGGTTTACTTTTATTAATATTTATGTTAGTTCAGTTACAAACTTGATATACCCAACTTGCATACAGAGTTTCTTTGTTAATTTTCTGACTTTAGTTTTCGCTATTTCCTCCCTCACAATGGCTGATTGTAGAAAGATCTTCTATCTTACAATTGTATTGGTACTTTCCTTGTCAAGCTAAAAACCTATCTCTTTCCGCCATAGGTCTTAATTTTGACCCGCATGCCTTGGATCTTGGACTTGCACTGTTTTGATATCGCTTTCTCTTGTGGTCTCTGTGTACTCAGTCGTCATTGTGTGGAGCTTTGGCGCCTGTTTGTGTAGAGTCTGCAAAAGACGTCCCTAAAATTGCCTTTTGGCGAGGAACCGGACGTTAAATTAATATTGATATTGATTGATTGATAGATTGAAAGCGCAGAGTGCAGCTGGCGTGAATTTAAGAATAATCATCCAACACCTCCGGATCTTCAATAAATCCTGTCAGCACGTGTTCTAAGTTTGTGGGCCCATCTATGCACTAACCGATCCCTATTTTGCCTAACTCCATTCATTCTGCGCACACTCTGCTAAGTGCTCTAAACCTTGCTGCATAATGATACAAACTCTCTCTCTCTCTCTCACTCTGTCTCTTTATTGTTCTGCCAACTGGCAGGTCCAAAATTCTAAACTCTGTCATTTTAATATCTCCTTAATAGTCTCAGCGCTGCTCAAAAGCCGTGTTTAATAATATATTACTAGATGACTTATTACTTAATAATCACACTGTAACATAATGCTGGAACTACACAATGTACACAAAAACTGTACCATTAGATGTCTCCGATTTCCTGAATAAGTATTAATATAGTACCTTTGATATTTAGTATAATTCATAGGAATATAGTGGAAATTCACGTTAAGCATTTTCCTACAGTTGGATGCTTATTTGCAAAGATAGATCATTTTACGCGGGACTGGGGATATTTAAATGTTTTTCACTATAAACAAGCCAGCTACATGTTGCTATATATTTTACATGAATATACATGTACATGTATATTGCAGTGCTTACAATCAGTAAAATTCTTTAAATTGTGACCTAATAGTCATGATGAATATTACGTTACCTAAAATGCGTTTTCGAAATCTACGTTTTACCTTTTTTCTATGTTTTCAAACTGCTAATACTACTTGAACAAACTGATTTCGAAATAGCTAAATTTACATGTATCACTGAAGCTACTCGAGTTCTTTAAATTGCTCAAAACCTTGCAATCAAGTATATAAGTCTGTAGATTGTACAAGCTAAATGTAGGTTAAATATATGAATCTAGACTGCATACTCTCTATTAGAGGCCTCGCGTCATTTGTTACACAATTCGTAGCCTACCAGCATGGTAACTAGGCGCTCGTGAAATTTACGCCGCCTTTCATTCCGGAGATATACTGAAAGTTAATTATGCGTTAGGTTAATAAAAGTCAGATAGATTACTCAACAGCAAATTCGACGACCGTCGGCCTGTAGGAACTTATTAATTATAGACATCGCTGAGTGTAGCAATATTATAGTTGACACATCTGACAACTGGAGTGCAATAATTGTATGCGAACTTTTATGCAATCTGAAATGCAAATTAGGTAAACTTTCTAGCATAAAACTAATGAGTATTTTTGGAGATTTTATATTACATAGACATATTGGCTAGGTCTACAAAACATAGCTGTAGGTTCATGATTTGTGTTTTTATATTTATGCAATCATTATTAAATAGAGCAAAATATACTATATTATGAATAAAGTATATTTTTGTATTTGTGATAATTATCTTCTATACTTTCACTATCAAACCTACAGTTCTCAACAGAAGATTTTAAAATTAGAGTCAAATCAGTCAACCCACAAATTAAAAAGCTAAGATGTAATATGCAATACACATACTGTAGGTAAATGTCTGATGATAAGTAACAATATATGAAGATGATTATTCATACAAATTAAAGAAATAAGTTTAATGATAGATATTTTGGGTAAACAGGATTGTTTTCTCAGGGAATGACGCCCCTGCCCAGTAAATGTTAGTCGAAGCTGATGAAGGCCCAACTCATTATAGGGGGCCCACCTCGTCATGAGCAGAATCCTCCAAGAATAATGGTATATCAAAAGGAATGTTATAGATGATTTAAAGATCCACTCGCATGTTTACATGAAGAGGAAACGGAAGATAGAGAGGAGTGGAAGCGTTATATACCATGGACCTGCCAGTAGGCAGTACACTAAGAGAGAGAGAGAGAGAGAGATATATATTTAATGTACCTACAATTTTCAATGGCTAATATTTAGAAGAACCAATTCTCAATTAGTTTGACTGTCATTCGATTCGCCTCTGTGTCACAACCAAAGATGGTCACAACTAACATAGCAGCACAACTAGATAATTTAATGTATTTCTTCCTGGTTTGGTATTCGTGGAATTGTTCTTGATTGGTTTTCCTCCGATCTGATGGATCGTTCTTTTAGTGTGAAAGTGGTGGAGTGCATCTCTTCGCCTTCTCACAAGTATGGTGTGCCTCAAGGCTCCGTTCTTGGTCCTATCCTCTTTAACCTCTATACAACACCATTACGCTCTCTAATCTCTTCTCATTCTCTTGATCATGAACTATATGCTGATGAACTCAAATGTACACTTGTTTCATCCCTAACTCCTATTCTGATGCTGAAACCCTCCTGCAACAAAGTTTTCAGTCTATATCATCTTGGATGTCTGCTAATTTCATGGCACTTAATCCATCTAAGACTGAATTTTTGTTCATTGGGACACCTCAACAGCTTCTGAAGCTGAATGCGAAAACTTTTCCTTTATCTTCGGATATTAAAATATCACCTGCTTCTTCTGTGAGAAATCTCGGTGTTATCCTTGATAAATACCTAACCTTCCACGAACACATAACTAAAACTTCACAAACATGTTTTTTCCATATCCGTGATCTTCGTCGAATACGTGCATATTTGTCACGTGAGACAGCTGCTACAATTGGTGCTGCTCTTGTGCAATCGAAGTTGGACTACTGCAATTCCCTGTTTTTAAATCTCCCTGGCTGTGAGATTGATCAGTTGCAGTTTGTTCAGAATTCTCTTGCGCGAGCAATTTTTTTGTAGTTCCAAGTACTCACATGTTACGCCTATTTTGAAGTCTTTGCACTGGCTAAAGATTAAAGAGCGTATCATTTACAAAACAGCTTCGTTAACCTATAAGTCCATCACCATCCCTGGACAAACTTGTATGTCTCAATTGATTAAAGTGATGCAGCCTGCTATTACTCGGTCTTCTAAGTTAATTACTCTTGTGAGACCTAGCTTACCTTCACGCTCTAAGCTATCTAATCGTTCTTTCCAGCATGCTGCACCTCAGATCTGGAATTCTCTTCCATCCAATCTTCGGAAATTTTCATTTGAATCACATCAGCCTTTGCTTTCCTATGAGCAGTTCCACAAGCAGTTGAAGACCTATCTTTTCCATCTCTCTTTTCCATCCAATGTCCATGAGCAGCGACCTGGGCCTACACCACCTTTTCTTTAATTTCCTTTACTTCGGACTGAATTTCTGGATTTTGGAATTTGCACCGTTTTTGGACCTTCTTTCTGCTCGCTGGATAGATTTTGTCTCAATAGTGCTCGATTTTGTCATTGATGACTGTAGCACTCTAATTGTTGTTATTATTAGATAAAGGTTTCACAGCTGAAATGGCAGGCAGGGGGTGTTAAACATGAATATGAACATCTCAATTTAATAAACGAAAAGGAAGCGAGTTCAATGTTCCCGGCGAAACCCTGTATGCGAATAGGAAGACAGACACGGTGCGCCTCGATATATTGAGTGATAATACCTTTAGTGTAATAGAGAGAGAGAGAGAGAGAGAGAGAGAGAAAGAGAGAGAGACCTATTAGGATTTTTTCAGGAATATATAACTGGAAGATTTTCTTTTTTAAAGTTTCTCATAAAATTAATATTTATTTAATTTTTATTCTACATGTATTAAAAAATGGTCAGGTCTTAATTGCAAACTGTTCAAATTTAACTGTAAACTTTTACTCCGCCTAATAATCTCGGAAAATATAGTCATCCTCAAACAATGATGGAAGTATATAAAATACTATAGTCGACGTTATATCCTCTAAACAGTTACAAATTTTAATATTGCGATAAACCTCAATCCCAAATTTGCCAGATCCTTCCTTAACTTGACAACAAAGGCCAGTAAAAGTGTGACGTACACCGTAGATTATAGGCTTTGATTTACGTCACACACCTGATTTATGGCAGTTACTGGCACTAGCTTGTGTGCAGAAATGATATCGATGAATCTGTATAACTTTCTTAATCGCTTGTATTAAAAATTTTATGAATTTATACAAATATTTGGCCATAGATATTCGTACAGTTTTCAAAAATTAAGTAACGCGACTTTTTCACTTACGCGGTTAAAAGTATAAAAGTAAAAAGTACTATAAAAATTACTTCGCTACAAGTAAAAAGTGCCCGGGCAAATAGGGTACTTCGTTACAGTAAAGTATAGATTGCGTACTTTTTACTTGTAATGAAGTATTTTGACTTCGTTACTTCACAACACTGGTAGATAGCCCCTGAACGATCAGAGGTTCTACAGACTTGAAGATATTGTAAAACTGAAAACATGGACATAGATAATCATTTCCAAGTATCAATTAAATGCTGCTTGTACATTTTGTTAAGCACTGATTCAGAGGAACAGGTTCCGATTTCACTGGGGATATCATTCCAAATAGTACAGCAAGAGTTTACAAAGGAGTTGAAAAAGTACGATTAGATTGTTTATAAAGGTATTTAGTTGATTTACTGCGAGTAGGATAACTATGACCAGCCTGATTTAAGCAGAATAGATTGACCGTAGAAGAGGGAAGTGAATTGGAAGAATTTCAGCATCTGAAGATAATTTTAGAGATTCGTAAATTTCGTAAGAGGTTAAATCTGTGAAAGCTTGATTCGATATATTTTTATATGATATATGATATTTGTTTTCAAGTAACGTATTTAATAATACTGCCGTATAAGTAAAGTAAAGGTTCGAAAGTATTGTGTTTCATTGAAGTGCGATCCTAGGCGGTAGCTAAGCTAGGGCAAGTGACAAATGAGGGCATGCCTAGACAGGAAGTGGAGAGATGGAGGACTGCCAACAAGGAAGTAAAACGTGCCACGTTGAAAATAGATTTAGAAGATTTGAGTCTCAGTGGTAGTCGAATTCAAGAGTAATTCGAAGAGTTCGTTTAGTAGAACTGGTCCATCGAACAGTCGATGTGAAGAGAGTGATTTGTAGATGACCAAACTGGGAAGAGAGTTCCACCCACCCAAGTATTCTAATCTAGGAATTACATTAGAAGGAATCCTAGTAGGCGAGTAGTCGAGAGGAAAGTAAAGTGTAGGAATTTGTGCTAGAGAGGTTTGTAGTATTTTGTGAGTGGAAAGTAATTGTATTTAATGTAAAGTACATGTACTTGCTTTTGCGATATTTAAAGTGAACTGTATTTCGGTGGAAAAGTATAATTTTAAGTTATTCGAATTTCGCTTACACGTGCTATTTGAAATCGTTTTTATTTTCGTTCAACTGCATATTCGCTTATTATTTAATTTCTTTTAGTATTAAATTAATATTTAATTTAATTCAGTCGTTGAAGTCATTAATAGATTAGTAGGACATCTGGATTCAGTCAAAAATCTAGGACAGGTAAAGATTCCAAAATAATTGTAAGAGGCCTATTATTAGGAATTTAAGCCCTGGAAAATTTAATCTCAGGAGCTCATTTTTACCTCAGATAAAATTGTAGTTTCAGGTCCCTGAAAAAGGCTGTAAAGTTCTCAAACAATACAACAGCCTATCTAGTGAACGCAACAAGTAAATACAAATTAAATGTGAACCACAGTGATTTAAACTGGGGAAATTAATAATTTGGGTTAATATAAATAATGATAGTAGTCATATGCATGCAAGCAAATAAATAAGGATATAGCTTAAAAATGAGATTAGAAAATATACTTAAAGATAAGGTAGAAATAAAGTTTAATTCATATTAATTATATCAGCGAAGGTTTAAATAAACAGTAAGCAGTTTGTTACCTGAGCGCTTCCTGATTGTCAAAATATCTTATCGATGTTCAGATTTCGATAGACATTAAATTCTGCTCTGCAAAATAAATATTTATCTCTCTCCTTCTCTCTTTCTTAGTGTCCTGTCTATTCGCAGGTCCATGGCATATAACTCCTCCACATATTTCAATCGTCTGCTTTTCTCTACATATTTTCTCTTCATATAAACACATGCATTAGATATCAAATCATCCAGCACCTCAAGTCCCGGTGTTCTTCTAACCAATTTTCCTCCCATTTTCTCATCATTTACCACTTTTTAAATACCAATTCTCCCTCAGGACATGACCCAACCAGTTGTTCTTTTTATTCCTGGACCATGATGTATATCAATTTATGCCAACCATATTTAGTACGTCTTCTTTAATTTTTCAGTCCATTTGATCTTCTCCATTTTTCTCGATAGCAGCATTTCGAATGCTTCCTGTTTACTGATATTCTCCTTTCTTAACGTCCATGTTTCACAACCATACAGGAGCGTGTTCCACACTAATCTTTACAATCTTTATCTATATGGATATATTCTAACTTTTTCTTAGTAGCACTTTCCTCATATTAAGGGCAGCTTTTGTTTGAGCAATTCAACTTTTATTTCTTTTTCGCATTTCTTATCTTGAGTTATTGTGTGTCATGAATATCTTAAACTTTTTATTATATCCTAACTTCTTACAACTATATAGACTCATGCTCCTTTGCAAGACACTCTCGTTACTTTGATTTTCTTGATATTAATTTTAATTTCATACTTTCATGCAGTATAATGTTCAGGCCATCCACAATTTTCTGTAAACCCTCTTCACTACTAGCAATTAGACCTTGATCATCGAAAAATATTTCAGCTTCTATAACTTACCACGAATTTTTGTTCCTTCTTCAATGATACTCATTGCTTTCATCGGCATTGTATCTGCATAAATTTTAAATAGAAGCAATATATAAAACTACATATATTGCAAAACATATATATGCCGAAACCGACTCAAAAGATACGCTTTCATTGCATAAACGTTAACATAATTGGACCAGAACATTGTAGTTTTGTCTAGCTAAAATAAAACAAAACAATTTTGAACTCTAATTCTGATGCAGTTCAAACATTGGCAGACTATGTGCACAGTATATCATCATCATCATCATCATCCCTTGAATCCCAAATAAACTAGGATAGGGAATAAAGTTTTACATTCGTTTTAGGAAATATTGTACCAATTTCTGGGGCCTAGATTTTCACGAACTCAATGGCCATTCTGACGTTGGTTTTAATGTTAGTGCTCTGTCGCTTTTTACGACGCGTGCAGTCCACGGCGGATGGTTTATTCTTCAGCAAACTTCTCCTCAGCACATTTCCTTTGCAGATTGTTCTGAGGGAATTGATCTGTAGTAATATGTGCTGTGGGGACGCCCCTGACATCATCCCTGGATGAGGAAACGGACGTTAATCCTTTATTATTATTTTTATTATTGTTTATATGTTATATATATGTATATATTTAAATATATACTGTATATATATATATACACATATATATATATATATATATATATATATATATATATATATATTGGTGTGTGTGGGTGTGTGTGGAGAGAAAAAAAGAGAGACAGAGACAGAGACAGAGAGAGACAGAGAGAGAGACAGAGAGAGAGAGAGAGTGAGAGAAAGATTTTCATAAAATTGATATGTGATTAACATTTCAGGCTCTGACAATGCCTAACATTTTAGGCTCTGACAATGCCAACGGTTACCTCCTTTACCAAGATAGAAATGCAACCAGCCTGGCATTTAAAAACCAGGAACGCACTTCATAACATCAATGAAATCTTAGTTACGTAAGACAGTGGCGGATCCAGGGGAGCCCAGGGACCCGGGCCTCCCCGTAATGTCCGACGATAAAAAAATTGTAAACTATATTTTCATTGTTTCTATGGCAATTTCGATGTCTAAATATGTTAGTAATGGCAGTGGTTGGGGGGGAGGGTAAGACAGGGTATATTTTCATTGTTGCTATGGCAATTTCGATGTTTAAATATGTTAGTAATGGCAGTGGTTAGGGGGGCCGGGGAGGGGGGCACGACAGGGAACGCAGTTCCATTAGCTCAATTTTTTCTAGGATATACTAGGAGCACTGTATAATGGAAGGGGCCCGAATAATGTTGACCGTTTCACTAGCTCTCAATTTTCACTTGAACCAATGCATAACCAATGCATTGGAGGAAAAAAGTTTTCCCCTGACTTTAGTACGGGTATGAGCGAGGGGGGGGTAAGGTACGGGGATACACTCACTCTATGATCCGAACGCTATAGTGAACAAATTTTGAGCCCCCCCACAGAAATTTGTCTGGTTGCGTCACATGTCCGAAGATGTCGGCGCATAAGCAAAATATACACTCTCAACAAAAAATTTCGGGCCCCCCTTAAAAAATTCCTGGATCCGCCCCTGATGACATACAGGATTGTATATCATATTGTATATTTATATAAGGATAGTTCCTAGGATACAAGTAAACGCAATATTCAAAGCGGCGCCGCCATCAAACTGAACACACATATCACACATTATCGTGTGTGTACTGAAATCATCTATCGCATTAGCGTATATGAAATAAACAAATCTGACACATAATGAGGTGTGTGATGTGTACTGTGGAGACGTCCTAATATCATTATTTGATGAGGAAACGGACGTTAAACCTTTATTATTTATTATTATCATTGTATATAAACTAGAGATGAACATCCACAATGTGACAAATGTAAGATTACAATCATATTTTAGCATCGCCTTCGTATTACTCTTGATAAATTCAGATGTTTCAAATTACTACAATTATCGAAGCAATATGCTTAATATGCCGTATTTTTTCATTCAGTGTCCTCTCAATTAATCTTAAATCTTTATCATGTCTTAAACCTTACATTTTTAAGGACACATTACTTTATGCTATGATTTAAAATTTAAATCAGCACTAATATTATAATAAGGCGTGGCAATTATATTGACCTTGGTTACCCTAACACAATGAATGCTTTAATAGAACCATTTGTAGAGGTCATGGTTGAATGGTGAAATTTGTATTAATTGTTCCTGAGGCCGTGGACTCCTGCAATCTATAGTATTTACAGTCGAGCTTTATGGAGTAAAATGTCGGGCATTCATTGGACCAGTAGTATAGGCGATTAACCATAATGATATATCAAATGATAGATCATATCAAATATACCTAACAACGGTTTAAACATATCCGAATAAAATTGAATGAAAATATCATGCAATTATGCATATCAATCTTAATTTTATACTGATGCAGTTTCTCCTCTAATTTCTCTAAAACAACATGCATTATAGGTATTGTACAAATTTCATGTTACACAATGAAATTTTAGATCTAGTGAGTTTGTTTATTGCTTAAATATTTAAGTTCTTGATAACTACACTTAAGTTACGTTAGTGGTTTGTGGATGGTATAATCAATGCAAATAAATATTTCACCATTGTAACAATTATATATACTTGTTTGAAATTCGACACTTATGATGAAATTAGATTCACTGACAATAAAACTGACTGT